>JAWQEG010000122.1:0-127500 GCA_033782935.1 Petrolisthes cinctipes | reverse complement strand
AGTGAGGGAAATAGGCCTGAACTTCACAGTGCCGGGCTTAGGGATGGGTATTATTGTGCTGCTGGTCCAGGCTCGTGGTACACAACCGTCACGAAGACAAAGATTGTACAGTCGAAGTAGAGGGTTCCCAGGAACTTGTTGAAGTAGGCGCAGCACAGCATAAGTAATACCATCATCACAAGGGGAAGAAGCTCTACCTCGAGAGAGAGCACGGCGCAACTCCTCCTCAGTTATCTCCTCTGTATCATCGTCATCATCTTGTAACGGAGCAGACATTAGACGTAGCCGATGGACAGCAGCACTGGAAGCGAGTGCATCTTGTATGTGAATGGGTAGACTGGCTGGGGTAGATTGTTCTGACCAGGCATCGACAAGTTGTTGGGCATAGTCGGCAGGAGTGTGATGACGAGCAGTGGCCAGTGTCTTTTTAACAACCCGACGGATGAGGTGCCACATAGAAGCCACACTTGTTTACTGGTTGATGCTGTCCGTGAACCGCTGCCAAGACTTAGTGTGAGCACAATCCTGTTAGGGCAACTAAAGCGTCTCTAGACATCTGGTAACGATGGAGTAGGTCACGTTCAGCCTCCTCCTTTGCCTCCTGTATACGTGCATCCAGCGTCCAGGAGTGGGCAGTATGGCGATGCTGGAGGTGTGGCCGGGAGACGTATAGCCTATAAAAGTAATGAGTAGCAGATACAAGATCAGAGTACAACTGTTCAGCTGATGATATGTCAAATGTAGGGAATACATGGGCCATAAATAAGATGCAAGTCGGGCAATATTTAGGGGGCACAGCAATACGCAAACGAGTGGCTGAAGCACCTGACCCATCAGTTAGAGAATAATGAAACCGAAGAGCGATGTGATCAGAGAATAAGTCTGGCACGGAGAAGCACTGGACCTGAGATGCTATCAGGCCAGACGAGAGGATGTAATCCAGATTACCTACCCGGCAATGAGTCACACCGCCAGTGTCCCAGTGTGTCAGATGATGCTTGCGGATGTATGAAAGGAGACGAACACCATCACGATTAATAGAGCCAGAACCATCACCCAAATCAGAATGCCGAGCATTAAAATCTCCCATATACACCATACCACGCACTGTTGGAGAAGGAAGATCCTCAAGAGTGAGTCTAGCTGGGGTAGAATAGACATTACATAGTTGTAGTACTCCATTCCCAGGTAGAACCTCAAATAGCTGAAAGGTCATGTCAGGATCAGTGGAGGTACGGAGAAGTCGATGTGGCAAGGAGCTATGTATGTAAGTCAGGAGACCATTCCTTACCAGATGAACATATGGCACATAACCTGAGAGAGGAGGTGCTTGCCCAGCAGCGAGCGGCCGTCCTGGAAATGCTTCCTGGAGAAAAATAACACTGGGATGATGACGAAAAACATAGGCCTTGAGTTGAGTGAGCTTAGCATAACTGGAGATACCACATACATTCCAGGAGATGACATCCACCCGGCAATCACTAGCGAACTCTGTATTGGAGGTAGAAGTCCGGTGAGTGGGGCAGATGAGCGACCTGGAGAAGAAGATGGACCAGGAGAAGGGACTGACTCGAAAAGCTTTTCAAGGCGAGATGCAACAGTATCCATCTTTTCGGTAAGGGCAGTGACAGTTGAGATGATGGCCTGCTGAGCCTCGACCAAGGTGGAGAGTTTGGAGTCATTGGCAGCCTGAGCGGCAACTAGCCCATCAATCCTGGCTTCAAGGGCAGAAAAGCAGTTTTCGAGGGCCGTACATCGTGCCATGAGGGTAGCAACAGACTTGCGGAGGGCCAGGTCTGGAGGTGAGGCAGGGCTGGTAGGAGGAGCAGACTGGGGAGGTGGTGGTGGTGGTGGTGGTGGAGGCGGAGCAATAGTAGAGACACGAGCCTGGACCTGACGTCGAGTACATCCATGCCACACGTTAACCCCTGGCTGAAGGCATCGTGGACACTTCCATCGAGACATATCTTCAGGAGGTGAAGGCTCAGAGGTGGGGGCAGCAGGACGTGATGGTTCACCCCTGACAGGACACGTCTTGGAATCATGGTCGGCGGCACACCATGCACACTTCGGCCTGGCAGAACAGTACCGGGAGATATGCCCAACTCCCCAGCACCTGTAGCACCAAGGCTGGTCATTATGAAGTTTCCTCACCTCACACTGTGGAAAACAAGGGAGGAAATCAAAGGAAATCTCATTTGGAGGTGGATCGGGTTGACTCCAGACAACAACAATACAGCTAATGGGGGAACCATCTTGGAAAAAACGACGGGCAGAGTACACACCAGGGTATCCTTTGGCAAGTTTCGGGTCAACATCAATAGGAAAACGGGTGAGGATGTAGCTGGGGAACTTACGAGGCCTCTCGGGTGAGTCTTCAAGAATGAGAGGCAGAGATAAAAATTCACCAGCCTTCACTCTATCAATGATTTCCTGACGCTTCCTAGAGATGTAGACAAACCGGGAGGTGACAGCAGCCATCTTGACTTCAGCCAGTTCACGCTGCAACTGGAAGGCCCTGTTGACATCAGACAACCAACGCAGCTTTGTGTCCGTAGATGGGTTTCCAGAGAAGGAGAGTTTGACATAGGCATCTCTTGGGGCAAAAGCAGGAAGGTTGGACGAGGGCAAGGAGTTGGTATACAAAGAAGAAACACCAGGGTGAGGCAGAGAAGGTACGTCGTGCACAGCTGAAGCACCCTTGGCAGTCTTGGCAGCTGGAGGCAAACAGTCCACACCATCGGAATCCTGCGAGGAGTCGGACGAGGCATCAGCGGGTCGCTTGGTAGAGGTTGAGGAGGTGGACGGCTGCAACCTGAGCTGCGGAGTGACCGAGGAGAGGGGGGGAGGGTTGCAAGAAGGCAGCTCAGGCCAGTGATCCTCAATTGGAGACTCGTCTTCCTCCGACATTGCCAAGTCGGCCTCCAAGCAGGAATCCGCACTCTCCATCAGGCCAGGCAAGGCCTAGATGGCAAGCAAACAATTAAACACTCAATCAGCCAGGGACACCCACACACACACATGGACCCAGGGTCCGTACCTTCTCTGTCCAGGAGAAACGTCTGGGTTTTTTCCGAGATGATCTGATGGTTCTGCTAGTCGTCAAGTATCCTGGCTACACCAACACGTCAAGAAAATACCCCCTACATCGTCGTCAACTCATAACATAGAAAATGCTCGACAATATTCCAAGATGCTGTGAGTGACGGTGTAGCTGCCCTCTCCTAATAGTGACGTGTATGAATAAGGTGTCATCATCTAGTGGGATAGAAGAGAAGCTACCAACACCATGAAGCTTCGCTGTCTCATCTAGTGCGACATTCAATATTCTCTTGGCCTCGCAGGATTCACGGGCTACTTACAGCCTACAGTCCCGAGGTTGAGGTATTAAAAAAATTGCGCGTGATTCTGATGTGAAACACTCACTACCGAGTGAGAGGGGTTGGGTTGGAGAGGAAAAGTTTCAACAGTGATCAATTAGTATTATTGAAGAGAGAAAAAATATTAGAGTATGCTCCTGAGATTATAATGCAACAAAGCCGACTGTCGCCTTACTAAGTTATCTTCTGGTATCGAAATACGAGTGTAATTGTTAGATTGATCAGTAGATGCCACTAGGCATCTGGCAGCGCAACAGCTAGGGTCATAGGCTATACCGCCCAATATAATATAAAATTCTAAGGATTTAAAAAATGGTCATTTAAATAATTAATATAATATATATACACATTAGCCAGGCTTAATTACCCCAAAAGGGAGAAGCAGCATGATTAAAAGGACATATCAACAAAAAAATCAAATTTTTACTAAAATAACCTGATTAATTTAAGTAAAATATATAAAAGATTCTAAATGAAAAACATTGAACTATATATAAAAGAAGCCATAAATATCATAAAATTCACAATGCGTGGAGAGGGTGTTCCCTCCCACACTACAGCCTCCTCCCCGAGCACCTGGGAGAGACTGTAAGAACCGTCACCTACCCTGTACTTGGAGAGGTGCCTACGACGAAGGTCCCCAAGGCTGGGACACTCGACAATAAGATGCCGTACTGTCAGAGGGACCAATCAATCATCATAGTAGGGAGGGTGAGCCCTCTCCATTACAAAACCATGAGTAAAACGTGAGTGGCCAGTGCGGAGATGGGCAAGAACCATCTCCCACCGGCGGGACAGGCCACTGTAGCTCCACAAACCCAGGCGCTGGCGGATACGGCAGAGCTTGTTAGCCCCGACGGCATCCCATCTGTCCTGCCAGCAGGATAGGGATGGGAAGAAATAAATTGCCCAAGGTCTTCAAGGCTCTACAGGAATCGCTAAAAATAGTAAATGAAGGCTGCGGAAGAAAAAAATCACTTGGAGGGCATATAAAATGGCTGAGAGCTCGGCAGTAAAAATTGACATGACAGAAGGTGGCTCATCAGTGTCAACCAGGAGACTGGGGATTGGGGACGACCTGAAAGCTCCGGTCACCAGTGGTACCCCAGCAAGAGGAACAGGGTCTACGACTCTGAGACGGGCATCCGTGGCAGAGAAGTACACCTCACACCCATAGTCGAGTTTTGAGCTAATAAGAACATGATATATGCGGATGAGGGTGGCCCGATCAGCCCCCTAGGATGTATGGCCCAGGACCTTAAGTGAGGCTTTAAATAAGTCAACGTAAGGCAAGAGACCTTAGTGAACGTAGATGGGAAACCCATATAAAATGTAGGTCTAAAAGAAGAACCAAAAAGCAAATCTCCTTGACACAACGTATCCGTTGACCATACATGAATAAGTCCGGATCGGCGTGGACACACCGGATGTAGTAGAAGTGCATAGCAACCATCTTGGCAGGAGAGAAGCGAAACCCATGAGAACCAGTCCAACGTGACACCCTGTCAAGGGCAAGCTGCATGCGCCGCTCCGCCACTGACATACGGGAAGCAGCAAACCAGACTGTCTGGTCGTCAACGTACATCGAGTTGGCTATACCGTCCGGAAGGGATGAGGCAATGGCATTAATTGCTACTGCAAACAATGTGACACTGAGGATGCTTCCCTGGGGGATGCCCTCCTCCTGTGCAACAGATGCTGAGAGGGCTGTACCAACCCTCACAGAAAAACTGCGACCAGTGAGAAACTCCTTAACCCTTAAAGGCATACGTTATTGGACACACCTAGAATAGCATATGTTGAGTGTGACAGACTCCTATTAAGAAAAATCACAACACAAAGTTGTAATCAATTTTAATTGATTTTCAGACCATGAAAAGAAAGATTAACTCCTCTACTTTAGTATCAATCACTTACTTAAGTAATTATGCAAAAATATATATTTTTAATGGGGGACTAAAGAAAGTAAAAAAAAAGAAAAGAAAAAAAAATGCAATTTCTTGACAAAAAATCATAACTAGGCCACTAATAGGAATTAAGCTCTGAAATTTCGTATGGTGCTTCTCAGGTCCCATAGCTGTGTATTGCATGTGTTAGCCTAATTTACCCATTTAAAAATAATGGAAATAATTAGTTATACCTTTACAGCATATGTGAGTCTGATGGACTCCTTACGCAATTTATCTCCTACCATGGGAGAGCGAGCTGGTGCACACACCCTTCCATAGCCAGGCCTAGCCAAAGACTACACATAGCTGGGGTGCCTGGGTGGCATCTTCAAAAGTAGTCAAGCCACAACATGTTAAGCCACTTTCATATCCTGACAGGGGTGCGAATGCCTTTGAGGGTTAAGAAAGCGTGGAAGGTGACTCCGCAGGCCATATGCATGTAGTTGCTGCAGGATGCCATATTGCCATGTAGTGTCATAGGCTTTCTCTAAATCAAAGAATACACAGACAAGGTGTTGATGTCGTGCAAAGGCCTCACATGCAGCAGCTTCCAACCTGACCAGAGCATCTGTAGTGGAACGGTGTTTATGAAAGCCAGACTGGGACGGAGACAGAAAATCACCCCGTTCCAAGAAGTATACCAGTCTGACATTCACCATCTTCTCAAATAGTTTACAGAGACAGGAGGTCAAGAAAATACGTCTGTAATTGAGGGCAACACTAGAGTCCTTGCCCGGCTTGAGAAAAGAGAGGATGGTAGCAACCCTCCACCCAGAAGGGAAGACACCCTCCAGCCAGATTCTGTTGAATAAAGCTACAAGAAATGAGATCGCCTCCTCACCCAAATGTCACAACATTACATATGGGATATTGTCTGGCCCAGGAGAAGTGTCGCCGCAGAGAGAGAGAGCAGAATGCAGGTCTCTCAGGGTGAATATATGGTTATAACTTTTATTCTCGTTTCCCGAGAAATCCAGGACAGTGCGCACCTGGGCTCTCAACTCATGACTGACAGCCAGAGGTCGAGATTGATTCACGGCTGGAGACCGTTACAAATACCTCTGCCATGGTGTTGGCCACTGTTAAACTATCCATGATCTTAATTCCGTTGACCTTAAGTACAGGTGGAGAACTAGGAGAAAACCTCCCCGCCATCTTACTGACTTTCCTGAACACTTGGGTGAGTGGAGTTTTAGTATTAATTGAAGATACATAGGCCTTCCAAGATACACGTCGTGCCTCTTTTAAAACTCGTCTAGCCCGAGCCCTTGCCCGTCAGATGTCCTCTAAAAGAGTTGGGTCCCCAGGGTTGCAACGAAGGCGAGAGAAAGCAGTGCACTTCTCCCGCACAGCAGTGGTGCAGACTGGTGACCACCAAGGGACAGGACACTTGGGAAAGTGGCCAGAAGTTTTAGGGATAGAGTTGAGAGCAGCAGAGTGGAGCATATCAGTGAAATATGTTACAGCTTCATTTGAGCTACTAAATTCTGCAACAGAAGAGACCGATGAAGTAACCTCTTTAAAATATTGCCAGTCAGCCTTCTCTAATCTCCACCGAGGAAGACGGGACTGCAGTTCGTACCTGTTACCTTCTAAAAGTATAGGCAAGTGGTCACTACCATATAAATCAGGCAACACTCTCCAAGTAAAATCCAACAGAGCACTGGGTGAGCAAAGGGAAATGTCAGTGGTGGTAAAAGTCCCAGTAGGGGTATTTAAAAGTGTCACATCTCCCGTATTTAAAATCCCTAATCCCTCATCCTCAATATAAGAAGCCAATAAAACACCCCTGGAGTTGACCGAACTGTCACCCCACAGAGGATGACGACCATTAAAATCACCCAATGAAATAAAAGGAAGGTCCCGTACAAGACGGTTGAGATCACCCCTCTCAACTGTAACACTGGGAGGAAGGTATAGACTGCACATAGTGTACGGGCGGTCCATAAAAACTTTAACTGCAACAGCCTGGAGCGGAGTGTCAAGCTCCAGGCTCGTGCATGGAACATCTCGGCGAACTAGGATGGCAGAGCCACCATGGTGACCCTGCCCTTCAAATGAATTGGAATAAAATGCAGAGTATGCTGGAGGACTGGCAGGAATGTAGTCCCCAAGCATTGTCTCTTGGAGAGAAACATATGCAGGAGAGAAGCTAGAGAGAAGAACACGCAGTTCCTCCCAAGAAGCACGCAAGCCACGGAAATTCCACTGAAGGACCTTGAACAGTGTTACTTTAGTACTGATTTTTGGGAAGCCTCACGGAGGTACTTCCCACTACCACCTTGACCTGAAGTTATACTGAAACGATAAGTTGTTTCTAATCCTGGGCCACTAAAAGAAGAGCGAACCTGAGGAATAGTACTTGGGGACCCGTAGACGAGTCCCTGAAGCAACTGATATGTTAGAAGAAGGTGAAGGTAGATGAGCAGGGATATTCATTGAAACAACCATATTGGTATTGTCCTGTACAGTAGTGGTATCACTGACACAGGCAGATACATCAACATCCATAATACAGGTGGTAGAATCACTCCGCTGCTCAAGCAGAAGAGAAACTGTATCTTTTGAAGTCACAACATCCGAAGCATCCAAATTCACTTTATGCCCCTCTGATGTTCACAAAGGAAGCTTGAGAGGGGAACATCTGTTGAATCAAGAGATTCATCAGAGCCACGAGAACGCTTCTGGTGATATTGAGAGGAAAATATGGATTAATCTATAGAGACGGTTGCTTTGCAAGGAGGAAAGTCCATGAAGTCAAGTGCCTCAGAGGAACCACGAAGACGTCTCTGTGGCAATTTAGTTGACTTGGGTTTCCTTTTTGGAGAGCGTGTGGCAGCGTGAACCTCTACCACATAGACACCTTTAGCTAAAGCCTGAGAATTGTCATCAGTTGAAGGGTCACCAGAATGAGTGTCTGATATAGTTTCCAAAACAGAGAAACTATTATGTAGTGAAACTCTAGAAACGTTCTCACTAGAGTAAGAAGCAGCTGCTTCTTGAGAGAGTTGAGAGGGTTATGCAACCGATTCAGATGTTGTCGACTTGGAATTATGAGGGCGAATGGAGGAGGCGTATGTCTTCACACCACCATCCTTCTGTCGCCTGAAGTTGAGTTGCCATCTGGCACTACCAATGCTGATGAATTGGGTGTTAGCCAAGTGGAGGATATCCTGCTCAAGGAGGTACATCTTATATTGGTGAGAACGTAAGGGGTGAGCATCCCTACAGTAAAAGCAGTAACTCTCTGACTGACACTCAGAAGTAGGTGCGAAAAAGTTATGGAAACTGACGTGCATGGGCAGTTTTCGCAACAAATTCTGCCTTCTCCCTCGCCGAAACCACCACATCAAATGCTAGGTAGGCTAGTCCTGATTCCCTCAAAATACTGGCTTGTAAATCCTAGCATAGAACACCACTTCATAGAGTTGACGACGACAACACTCCCTCACCTATAACATTCTCAGAGCAAAATAAGGCCACCTGCAACCCTACTAGGATGTTACATAAATTATACCACCTGATTCCCTTTACTTTATATCAAGGGCTCCAGCCTCCATAAAATAAAGTGATCAAAGGCCTGTCACAAAGATCATCAAGACGACCAGGTGACTGTGCCAGGCATCGTTGCAATTATTATGTTTTTCGTTGAGTTGCGCACGAAGGACATGAAGGATCTGTCCTCACACTAACACTGCTAACCTGACATACCTTATCTTACATTCTTGTAAATATTGCTTTATTTATTGTCTGTCTAACAGTACTAAATAAAATATCAATTCTTCTGATAATCAACATTTATATCTATAGAAGTAAGATCAATATAATTACTTTGTTCAACTCCTCAGTTTGGTACTCGCTCATATATGGTTTATTGTCTAAGACTAATCCAAAATAATATAATCAGTTTCAATTTTCAAATTAATATTAATCCTGTGACACCCAAAGGACTATTTTCAAGAAAATAGAATTCTTCTATACTAAACAATAAGTGTTGTTTCTGTTAATGATCCATAATCTCTTTTCAATTCTCTTATCAGCTCTCAGAGACGTATATCTGGGAGTTACCACCACCACTACCGGACGGCTCACCAACACCAGTGTCTGTCTTTGTCAACATCACCTCTGTACGTGACGTGTCACTCATCGACCTCAGTATCTCTTTTGACATGATTCTTGTGTTTACCTGGCGAGACCCGAGACTCACCTTCCAGCACCTCAGGGTTAGTGGCCACCTACTTATATGTGTATCCTGATGACTTCCTTGGATATATATATATATATATATATATATATATATATATATATATATATATATATATATATATATATATATATATATATATATATATATATATATATATATATATATATATATATATATATATATATATATATTAATCGAATATTTTTCCGTAATCGATTCTTTGAGACTATTTACTAATACAGTATACTACAGAAGCACAGTATAGATTTCTGTTAACACTTAAATTAAGTTATCGTAAAATGTTCTCAGAAAGAAAAATAAACTTGAGTATATGCTTTGAAAGTAGAATGTTTTCTATAATTGCACTGGGTGCGTGCGCACTCGACCTGTGCTGAACTTACTATTATTTACTGTTAACCATTGAGATCTTATAATCCAGTAATCATAAAAGTAATCAAATACCAATCGATACAAAAACAGTTGACATAACCCACCAATAATTATATGAGTTGTGTTGGATTGGGAAGCGGGATAAACATCTGACCATGTAAACAGACCGTGTTGGCACTCTCTCTCTCTCTCTCTCTCTCTCTGTTTATAATTTCTTTATATTTGAGGGAAATCTACGAAAACTGTATGACCTCTGTCTTCATTATTCTTTCAATCCATGTACAATGTAGATAGTCATATTTTAAACATTTATTCATGCATCATAGAGTAAATAAATGGGATGAAATGAACACCTTGCATTCAATATGGTGAGCACCGATGATGTGTAATTGGCTGAAAGTCCACGAGGCAGGGCTCAAAGGAATACCAAGAAGACAAAGGAAGTACAGGCAACAGGAGGCCCATAGTGGCTTTTTATGAAGTTACCTGTTTAACTACGCTAATCTGGACTATGTGTTGAAGGAAAGGATAAATAAAGGACAAGGCTCCTCCCCACCCACCACTTCCACTGGGTATCAAGTTGGAAAAACAGATAGAAAATAACACCTTGATTGTTATAAAGAACGCACAAGGAAATTTTATAGGGAAATAGGAAAAGTGGTTGAAGACTAATTCTGACATCTACTTACGATAAAAAAAAAAAAAAAAAAAAAAATGGAAAGCTAACATACTAAAAAACCTTTTTCTTAAAAATATTTGTCGAGGCTTTTTCTGTTTAAAGGCTTTTACTACTACAGATGCCGGGAGTTTATTTCAATAATCTACGTCTCTAATATTGAAAAAGTTCTTTAGCAGTTCATTGTTAAAACATTATCCTCCTTAAGGGTGATGGACCACTCTTGTGGCTCTGTAGATAATTTGCACTCGAGTCAATGAGCCATGATCATGTTTGGGCTATAATAAACAGCATGGGCTATATTCAGCCACGGCATTGGAACCACTGGAAAGGCCTGGGCTGTTTTGGCTAGTGGGTGGAACCTAAACTCCCCTTCCCTCCAGCCACCCTAAGTGACCCTAACCCACCATCAAAGACAACTCTCTCATCAGGACCCAGTGTGACTCACCCACCCACCCATCCAATTCTCTACCATCCCTCTCTTCCCTTTGCCCAGACAAAGAGAAATGTATTTGGAGTGCATGAATACGCACGATAACCCTTGTATGCGGCCGCACGTGCGTATACAGTATATACAAATGTACCTTCTTGGGAATGTGTTTTGTAAGGCTATTTCTTTTGATTGTAAGGTGTTGTGAGTATTTGGCCCCAGCCAATAGCTTTCAATTCTTCAACTGTCCCTATTTAATTTATATTTCCTTCCTTTTTGCTGTCATACCTCGCTATCACTTTTTTCTGGCGCTATATGACCTCGCTGTTGCGGCGCCTAATATCAATCAATCAATCACTCTTAACATAGAGTAAATAAAGCTATCCAACAGGGGCAACATTTATTGGCCTTGCAATCTGTATGGCCTGGTAGTGACAGCCTCCTGCTGCTTAAAACAATTTTTGAAAAATATGTATGCTTTAAAATGTGTACCTCAGAGCCTAGAACACTTACACCTACTGGTATGTGTGTTAACTTGCAGGACAACATGGACCAAAATCCTGTGCGTGAAGGTGTAGGAGTATGGCACCCCGAAATGTTCATGGAGGATGGTGATGGCAGCAGTGTCGACGTGCAAGTACGGGGGAGACAGACATTCGTTCGTCGTGTTGGTCCCCCTAACCCTGACATTCCCACCAGACTCAAAGAAGGTCGCCAGTCTATTAATATACAAATATATCCTCGTACAGTATATACAATGCTTATATAGTCACTGCTGATTACATTTCCACTGTTTTAAGAAATGACTGTCTTCCTCCAGGGCTAATAAGTACACTCGCAATCCAAAATATGTATCCAGGTCTTGGTGAAGTTTCGAATCATCTGACATAGCAGTGAACCAATTACAACGCTTGTCTTGTTTTATATTTGCCTGAACTCGCTTCATACTCGATCAGGCTATTCGAAGCAAGCCTAGATGTATATTTTGGATTGCGAGTGTACAAGCTGTAACGGAGTCCAATATGAATTTGCACTAGAATAATTCTTTTCACTATCATAAACTAAAACAGCTTTAAAGAATTACACTCCAATTTGTCCATGTATGTACAGTCGGTGACAAAAGTCGAGTCGCCTCATTCAGAGCCTCTTGAAGGTCAACAAATACCAATTATCGAACAAACACATTCACCTATCTATACATAATTACAATATCCAGGTAAAAAATAATGAGCTTCCAAAGCTTTTCGTTTACGAACCTGTGAAGCAAAAACTTCCATAACGTATTTCTTAGCGTGACTGATGTGGCGACAGGACTTTTGCCGCTGAATGTACCTAAGTCCATCCTGCACTCTTATTTACATAACTGTACTATACAATAAAAAGTATGTATTTTGATATGAAAAGTGGAGGAAAGTATTGTTCTAAAATAGACTTGAAAATATTACAAAACCGCCCTAGAGGATGATAGGATAGAGATGTTCCAGAGAAAGACAGAGTACCATATAACTATTGTGTAAGGGAGTTGAAAAAGTAGCTTAGTTATTCTTACATACTCTACTAATGGGAGGTTTTATCATATGAAAAATGTCAGAACTATATCAAGTATAATAGCTATAGAAGAAAGAGTGGTACAACTTTGAAGGCTACTTTTAATTAAGAAGTTATTCGTACAGTTAATCAGTAAAGAGAGAAGATATGATGAGACAGAAGTCTATAATTCCACCCTGCTCAAGAATTCTTTGAAGGTTAAGTCACTGTAAATAGGAAAGCCAAATCCTACACAGGGACGTATGTGACGGAAATGACGTCATTAGCGGTGTGGGAACAGCATTTTTTTTTCTATACCTCAACCTCGGGGCTGTAGGCTGTCAGTAGCCCGTGACTCTTGCGAGGCCCCGAGATTATTGGGTGTCGTACCAGATGAGACAGTGGAGCTTCGTGGTGATGTTGGTACCGTAGTTTCTCTTCTGTCCCACTAGATGACGACACCTTATTTATACAGGTCACTTGTCAGGCACTGCATTATACTGTGTTGCTCTGTGGGAAGTGCTCGTTCTGGTAACACTGCTAAGGAAGGTACAGAAATACTTTCAGTGTAGATACGCCTTGATTAAAAAGACAACTGGAGAAAAGAGTGGAATAGATTATTGCGTCATTACACATTAAACGCCGAGGGCCTTTTAATGATGTGATCAGTCCATCTACTCTTCTAACATCCTGGCTACACCCTATTATCACTAATTCAAAACATAGAAGATGCCCTACCATATACCAAGATGCTGGGAATGACGGTATAGCTCTTCTGTTTTACACTGATTAATTGATTGGTAGATGATGCCACTAGGCGCGGCGCAACTGCCAGGGTCATATCCGCCCAATATAATTTTAAATTTTTGATATTTCAAACTGTGGTCATTTATATACAGTAATTTATAAAATATATATGAGCCAGGCTTCACTACCCCAAAAGGGAGAAGCAGTATGATTAAACAGACATATCGTCTAAACTCACATTTTACTAAAATAACCTAACTAAGTAAAATATATGAAAAGAATCAAAATAACGAAAGACACTTTGAACTATCCAAAAATGAGTAGCCATAAGAATTCTTAAATTCGCAACTTGTGGAGGAGATCAGCCACCTCTACAATGGAGTAAGTAGTGGAAAAAGTTAGCTGAATCGAATATACTATTATACATATCTTCTTAGACTAACCGAAACCTTGGACTAAGGTGAAACTTCAGCTGTAATGCAAGCCCTGAGGATGCAAGGAATGGAAGAGACATAATTTCAATGTATGAACAAATATTTATAATGAGAATGCCAGCCTCCTCCACGAACGAGTGTGTGCTCCCTCACTCACTACAAGCCTCATCCCTGAATGGACAACTCCAGGGGATTGGAAGAGCTGAAATTGCCCAAGGCCTGCAAGACACTACAGGAATAGCAAAAAATAGTATAAGAAGGCTGCGGGAGTGTAAACATTACTTGGAGGGCATACTAAAATAGCTGAGAGCTCGGCAGTGTAAATAGACATGACAGAAAGGATCCTGCAGCCAAGACAAAAGTCAGGAAAGACAACTCCAAAGCCAACTCCAGCATCAGACTTTGAACCATCAGTGTACACAGGGAGGGACTCTGTGAGTGAAGGGATGTTCTAAAAAGAGGGAACCAGCCACTGGAGGAGGAAGAGATTCCTTCTTGTCTGTAAAGCAGGTGCAGGGGAAAACTTCTGGAAGAAGCCATGGAGCCACCCTGGGGACCCTCACAGGACAAATCTGGAAGTCATCAATGCCCATCTCCTCCATAGCCTTCCTGACCCGGAAGCCAAAGGGCCATGGTGTGCGAGGATGTGAAAGGTAGTACTGAGATATGATATCAGATGACACCGCCAAGCAGGGAAGGGAGTCAGGAAGTCGATGTAATCGATGCCAACAACGAACCATCAAGGACTGGCGACGGACATCAAGATGTGGCTCATCAGCGTCCACCAGGAGACTGGGGATTGGGGTCGACCTGAAGGCTCCATACGCCAGCATGATGAACAGGGTCCAAGACTCTGAGACGGGCATCGGTGGCAGAAGAGTACACCTCACACCCATAGTCAAGGTTCGACCAAATAAGCACACGATATAGCTGGAGGAGAGTGGCCAGATCAGCCCCATAAGACGTATAGGGTCCAAGACCATCAACAGGTTGAGAGGATGGAGGCAAGAGACCTTAGGTAAACAGAGATGGGGAACCGAAGTCAAACGTCTGTTAAAAAGAAGACCCAAAAAGCAAGTCTCCTCGACACAACGTATCCGATGACCGCCCCTGATGCGGCGGAAGTGCATAGCAACCGTCTTGGGAGGAGAGAAACGAAACCCATGAGAACCAGCCCAACGCGACACTCTGTTGAGGGCAAGCTGCATGCGCTGCTCAAGCAGTGATGTACAGGAAGCAGCAAACCAGGTTGTCAACGTACTGTACATCGAGTTGGCTATACTGTACAGATAGGATGAGGCAATGGGGTTAATTGACACTCCAAAACAACATGACACTGAGGACGTTTCCCTGGGGGACGCCCTCCTCCTGTACTCTGGGTGCAGAGAGGGCTGTACCAATCCTCTCACAAAAACTGCAACCACTGAGACACTCCTTAAGAAATAGCAGAAGGCGAACGGGCAAACCATAGTCCCATATGGAGTTGCTGCAGGATGCCATACTGCCATGTAGTGATAGAGGTGTGAAGATACGAGGTGGGATTGGAAATTTACATTGTATATCAACGACTCCAATAATAAGGAAAAACAAAAACAATTATTTATATACACTGTATTATATATATATGGTTCGTCTGAATAGATATGTCCTTCTTCCACTCACACAATACTTAATATTACAGTTATCTAGGGGTTTCCATCTATGTATGTACTTAATAGTAGTTATACTAGTTACGTAGGTCACACAAAGACTAATTACGTTACTCTACTATATTTATTCTCAATCAAGACCAACAATAATTAAATATTTTTATTTAACACTTTTATTCAGACCTTTTTCTATGGTCTCTTAACCTTACACTAAATCACGAAGAATTTGGACAACAGCTAACACTTCACCTAATTCAGGTGCCGTTTCAGGACCTTCCTACACAATTAAGTTAACTTGATAATTATTAAATCCAAGCTAACACTCTATATCTTTCTAGATCGTTTCCTAGACTAGTAAATATATTTTTCTTTCCACCAGCTGACAATTTCCAACAGCTTCTCACACTTATCACTCATAATGTTCTTATATTACCAAGATTCGCTGCCTAGACATGGCAGAAAGACTGTGGCCAGCCTGCTGTGATACTAGCCAGCTAATCCACTCTCTATTACTCACAATATCTGGTCAGCGGGACGTGTACACAACCAGCTGAAATAATCAACAATGGTTTTGGAATATTCAGGCACGTTCTGTGAAATTCACCATATGATTATACTCTCTTCACAAGGGACGGAAAAATTACGAGGGAGTCGAGACAGTGGACGAGGATGTGGAGGTGGTGTGGAGAGGGTGTCGTCTGAGTGAGTGCAGGTAGCCCAAAAGAAGATTTAGAGCTTCATGCCTATCGACTCATGGTGTTGGTCATTAAGGCAATTAAGTCTAGTTGCATCAACACATAGGGGTTCAGCGCGAATTTTGATCTAACTCCTGATCTCAGGTGGATACAGGTGAACTAGCTAAACTATTACATGATGCAATCATAGACTCATAACAAGAGCCCTCTCTAAATCGAAGAATACACAGACCAAGTGTTGATGTCACGTTTACGAAAGCCCGACTGGGACGGAGACAGAAATCCACCTCTTTCTAGGAAGTACACCAGTCTGATATCCACCATCTTCTCAAATAGACTGCAGAGACAGGAGGTCAAGACAACAGGTCGGTAATTGAGGGCAACACTAGAGTCCTTGCCCGGATTGGGGAAAGGAAGGATGGTAGCAACCCTCCACCCGGAAGGGAAGACACCCTCCAGTCAGATTCTGTTATATAAAGCTAGATGAAATGAGATCGCCTCTTCACCCAAGTGTCGCAACATGGCATTCCCAGAAGTGTCACCGCATGTTTGTGGTATGAGGAACCGTACAAACCGTTCCCGGAGTTGTAAATATTTTATCTCTTGTCTCACATGTACAGTCGCAAACCAAACTTTTGCGACCCCTTTGGCTGGCAGGGAGGTGAAGTCAGTGTTAAATATATGGTGAACGATCAGAGAAACTAGTGTATGGAGTTGGAAATGAGACAGGGTGAGGTTTACTTTCTATGACTTCGGGGTTTTTGGTTCGTTGAAAGTGAACCTCACACTGTCTCGTTACCAACTCAATATAACAGTTTGTCCGATCGTTCAGCATATCTTTGACACTGACTTCGCCTTGCTGCTAGCCAAGGGAGTGACGAAACTTTGGTTCGCAAGTGTAGATCTAAGTGTCAGTCAGAGGGTTACTGCTTTTACAGCAGGGATGCTCACCCCTTACGTTCTCACCAATGTAAGACGTACCTCCTCAAACAGGATATTCAATTAATCAACATTGGTAGTGCCAGAAGGAAACTTAACTTCAAGCGACAGAAGGATGGTGGTGTGAGGACATACGCCTCCTCCCTTCGCCCTCTCCAATCCAAGTCGACAACATCTAATTCGGTTGCAGCACCCTCTCAACTCTCCCAAGAAACAGCTGCTTTTTACTCTGGTGAGAATGTTTCTTCGGTTTCAATACGTAAATGCTTCTCTGTCTTGGAAACTGAATCAGAAACTCATTCTTGAGACCCGTCCTTTGATGATTTTTTTTTTTTTAATTAATTGCGCCGTAGCGTCAATCAACAGGCAGGCAACAATACATACTGGTTGGCGGTACCCATGAGAATACAATGACTACAACCACACATACACACGCACACACACACACACATCACGAAAACATAACAGAATGGAGCACAAGCATACAGACAAATATTTACATTATGACCTACTTAAATCCACCAAAACTAGGGTGGCGTACCAGAAGTTCCTCCCAAACCTGGTGGTTCAGCAGGTGTCGACAAACCACATCAAGTGGCAGGCCCCGGGGCAGCAAGTGTCGGACAGTGGGGCAGGCCAGGCAATAGTGCTCTACAGTGTTAGCACGAGGCGCTCGACACAAACGACACTCAGTGAAGGGAGGCTCACCCTGCATCCCAGCAACCTGCCACGGTGGCCGGTAGCCAAGCCTCAAACGAGCAGAGACTACATTGTGCCTCCGAACCATGAGGCCTAGATGACAGTAGGAATATTTGTGACGGCAGACAGACTCATAACGTGTGATGGAGATGCTGAAGAGCCTCTCTGCATCCCTGCGTCGCCGTACAGGGAGGAGAGCGGCGGAGCGGACTTTAGAGAGGTAACATGTCAGGGAGAGAGGACGTCCAGCACCACGAGGAGGCATATGGCAGGCTTCCTTTGCGAGTCTGTCAACTGTACCATTGTGATGTAAACCTACATGGGATGACACCCATAAAAATTTGACAGTCAAGTTACGATGACGCAATAAGGCCAAAAACGATAAAATCTGCTGAACAACAGTAGAGTGTATGGGCTGAACACTAGAGAGAGAATGAAGGGCAGGTTTGGAGTCACAAAAAATGGCAGCATTCACTCCACGTTGACAAACAAGACTAACAGCATCCAGAATGGCATACAGTTCACACAATGTTGAGCTAGAGTGGTTACAGAGACGACGGCCAACCCAGCCCCCTGGAGGGGACTCCATCACAGGTGAGAAAACAGCACAACCTGCTGCACCATCCACCTGCAATGAGCCATCAGTGTAGAGGCAGTAAGGATCTGTGATGGAGGACGTCACTGTTTCTATGTGTTCCAGAGCCAACTGCCGATGTAGAGAAGGCAGTTCCCACTTGGAAGTAGGTGTGAAGCTCACATCAGGTGTTGGTAGCATCCACGGAGGGAGCCCTGGGGGGACGTCGGCCACCATTATATCTATATTAAGACTACGGAGCATAGAGGAAACAGACCTTATAAGAGTACGTCCAGCAGGCAGTATTGGAGGGACCGGGTAGTTTGGTCTAAGAGAAGTCCTGACTAACTGAGAGTAATGGGGTGAAAGATGTGGGAAATGGAGGCACTTGACAGTGAAGCAAGTAACATTAGAATAAATTCTCTCCACTAACGGGGGAAGACGCAACTCACGCTGCATGTTCACTATCCTGGCCGACATTGGACAGCCGAGAATTATTCTCATTGCTCTATTCTGAAATTTTTCTAAAGTTTCAAGAGTAGCCCTGGGAAGTTGAATCAGAGCAGGAGAGAGGAAATCAACAACTGAACGGATAAAAGCAATATAGATAGTCCTGGCTACTGGGATGGAGATGCCCGAGGAGTTGTTAGTGAGGCATTGAAGTGGCGTAAGTCTCGAATATTCTGCTCTTATCTGGGGTGACAATAATGCCACAGTGAGTGGAGGACACAGAGAAGGAGTCAAGAAACCGCTGGAGATTCCTTGGCGAGGTAGAATGAACACAGATATCATCAGCATAGCACGTAATTGTAGTTCCAGGTATATCAGGGAGAGAAGTGAGCAGCCGATGCATCAGAATATTAAATAACAATGGGCTGAGAACACCCCCTTGAGGCGTACCAAGATGAAAACTGCGCAAAGGACTGAGTGCACCACTGAAAAAACACACGGGAGGTCCTGTTACTCAGGTAGCCCCGAATCCACCGTAATAGATTACCCTTTATCCCAAAGTCAACCAGTTGATCCAAAATGACGTCTCTATTAGCAACATCGAAGGCACTTCGAAGGTCAATGAAGGCCACCACACTGTCCCTGTTAAGGCGAGAGTACAGGTCGACTAGGCAGTGGTGTGTGCTCCTCTGGGGAAGGAAACCAAACAGTCATGGAGAAAGGCGATCTTGCAGTCTGTACACGAGACGATTGAGTAAGATTCTCTCCATAACTTTACAAAAACAGGAAGTCAGGGAAATAGGCCTGAACTTCGCAGTGCCGGGCTTAGGGATGGGTATTATTGTGCTGCTGGTCCAGGCTCGTGGTACACAACCATCACGAAGACAAAGATTGTACAGTAGAAGTAGAGGGTTCTCAGGAACTTGTTGAAGTCTTTTGATGATAATTATCAGGCTTTAACTAACGGTGTTCATGTGGTAAGGGTTCACGCTGCCACACACTCTCCAATAATGAAACCAAAGTCAACTAAAATGCAACAGGCGTCTTCGTGGTTCCTCTGAAACATTTGACTCCAGGGACGTTTCTTCTTGCAATACAACCATCTCTGTAGACGCATCCATTTTTTCCTCTCCATCCTACCAGAAGTGTTCTCGTGGCTCCGATGAGTTCTTTAATCAACAGATGTTCTCCCTCGCAAGCTTCCTTTGGGAACATTAGAAGGGCGTGAAATAAATGTGGATACCTCGTTTGTATTGACTTCACAAAATATGGTTTCTCTTCCGCTCAAGCAGTGGAGTGATCCTCCCATCTGCGTTATCGATGTTGATGTCTCTGCCTGTGTCAGTGATACCACTACAGTACAGGACAATTCCAATGTGAATGTTTCAAGGAAATTCCCTCCTCCTCTCAGTTCACTTCTAATATATCAGGTGCTTCGGGGACTCGTGTACGAGTCCCAATTATTGCCCCGAGTATTACCCCGCGGGTTCACTCTTCTGCTAGAGAATTAGAATTGCCTTAGCCATTCTCTAAACAATCATAAAAAAAAAAAAAAAAAAATAGCCTGCCTTTCCTTTATATGTAGGAATAACAGTGAATATTATTTACACGAAGTACGACTCCTTGCAATACAACATTATAATATGGTAGAAGTACCTGCAAGCTTCAGTACTACAGATCCATTTGATGAGACACTATTCTACCACCAAATATCACTGTGATCATTGGTGGACAAGTGATGAGAGTAAGGTTTCGGCATTAGTGATAGTACGGTAATATTGGCCACAAATTGTTCATTGGTCAACACGTATAATTAGTAGTCTCAACATTGTCAGTTTTCCTTTCCTGTACTAGTTAAAAGTGTTGGCAACTGTACCAGCTGCTACAATAGCATTACAAGTTTTGATATCTAGTGATTGTAGAGACATCAGTACTTTTAATCAATATTATTTTGAGCACTTACTACAATATAGAAAAGCACTCAAAGCAATTTATTTTTGCGACAATAGCGGTACTTCTTACTTGAACTGTGTTCAACACTGACGAGAAACAAAAAATAGTAAATAAAGAGTTTTTTTTTTTTTCTACACAGTTATATGTTAATACTTCACCCCTATAACTGTGTAGAAAAAAAAATGCCTGGTTCACCACAAACAGACTTAAAATAGCACCCACCAAGTCACCTGCCACCCTCCTCACCAACTGGAACGCAGAACACCGCTAAACACCCCACCTCGCCATAAACGACACACCTATACCACACACACACACACACACAAAAAAAAATACTTGGCATAACATATAATACATCCATGACATTCAAACAACATATTACGGCCATCAAAAACAAATGCATGCAAAGACTTTAAGCCCTCAGATCACTTGCCAGCACAACATTCGGACACAACAAAGAAACCACAATCACAGTATACAAACAATATATTCGATCAGTGATGGATTATGCAAGCCCTGCCTGGGCCTCAAACCTCACTGAGAATCATCACAACACCCTTCAAACCATACAGAACAGAGCCCTAAAGACAATCACAGGCTGCACATACCATACCTACAGACCACCTACACCATGAAAACAAAGTCCACGAAATCAAGGACCATCTTGACATGAGAGGCACACAAACACTTGCTGCAGCCTCCACAAACCCACACCATCCACTACACTACATGGCACAACACACACACATGCCAAGGAACATCAAAACAACACCCAGTACACGATACCATCCACAAATACCATAATCGTTTACACCCTGCCCACCCCAAACCAATCTCCAGAAACACATCCATAATCAAATCACTCATCAGTCCATCCAAACACTATAAAACAACACTCAGCTGCATGCACGACCTCCTGACATCCACCCATCTGAATCCTCCCTTCCCCGTGAGGACAGAGTCCACCTGGCCAGGCTGCGGTGTGGCCACCACCCGGCCCTTCTGACATATCAGAAGAGGCTGGATGGAGCCATTGTGGATGCGTGTCCAGGATGCAACACATCACCCCATTCTATTAAACACATTATTGAAGACTGCAACGCACACAACCACACTCACCAACAACACAACATACACTCTCTGAGGGCACTGTGGGAAAGCCCGGTTCAGGCCATGGCCTTCCTTCACCCCTCGTCTGAACACACGAGTCGAAACTCTCGAGGTTCACAACTGTTACTAAGGGCAGGAATGATGGCAAAACTGACTGATAATCGTGGAAATGAGGATAATAGAGGCTGGGAACGAGTGTTGTAGCTAGAAAGGGATGCCAAGACGTTGATATTTTGTCGGAGAACTTAGTTGGGATACTGTACAGTCGCTGTCGAAATATATTAAGCACATATGGATATCTCAAATAATTTACTGTCTAATGTTTTCACGTTCACATATAATGTTATTGTTTTAAGTAGTGCGTAGCTGCTATTAGTAAATTAAAAGATGGTAGTTAACTTATTTATTGGAAAGTTTATCATCTAAGAAACAGAGGGAAGCTGTCAAACTCTTACGTGAGTTACCCCTATATATGGAAGGGTTTAATATTTGACTGCATCTGTACAGTCTCCTCCACTGCCACGTTCATCACTCAGCGTTGTCAATGTGTGTACCCAACAAGGTGTGAACCGACAGTTTCGACTCTCTTACCTGAAACACTTGCCAGTATGAGTTTAGGGGAGAGTGCTGGGGATCGGGGGTGTAGGGTTGATTGATTTATTAATAACATGAGGCACTTGGCGGCACAAAAACTATGGTCATATACCGCCCAACATAAAATAGTCATCTACTTCATTAATAAAATATTTACACAAACTAAACAGACTTCTCCACCCGGAAAGGGATATGCAGCATGATTAAAAGAACATATAAACTAAAAGGCACATTTATACTAAAAGAACCTGAGAGAAAAAAGAGAGAAAAAGTTGAATGATCTAAAAAGCCATATATATAATAAAATTCACAATTTGTGGAGAAGGCCAGCCTCCTCCACATAGGAGAGGGTGTTCCCTCCCACACTACAAGCCTCCTCCCCGAGCACCTGGGAGAGACTGTAAGAACCGTCACCCTCCTGGTACTTGGAGAGGTGCCTACGACGAAGGTCCCCAAGACTGGGACACTCGACAATAAGATGTCGTACTGTCAGAGGGACCAGACAATCATCACAGTAGGGAGGGTGAGCCCTCTCCATTAAAAAGCCATGAGTCAATATTGTGTGGCCAAGGCAGAGACGGACAAGAGCCGTCTCCCACCAGCAGGACAGGCCACTGTAGCTCCACAAACCAAGGTGCTGGTGGATGTCGCAGAGCTTGTTAGCCCCGACGGCATCCCATCTGTCCTGCCAGCAGGAACGAACGGCAGTCGAAGATCCACTGCAGGAACAGGATGACGCCTGGCAGGAGGCAGAGAACTGGAGACTGCAGCCTTAGCCAGGGCGTCAGCCCGCTCATTCCCATCGACACCCACATGGGCCGGGACCAAACAAAATGCAACTCTGCGGCCACGACGACCCAGGAGGACAAGCCACTCAAGAATGGCCAACACCAGGGGATGGGAAGAGTTAAAATTGCACAAGGCGATGACAATTTTTGACCATTGATAACACTTTCCAGAAATTATTCTTTTAGTATTATGGATAGTGGTAGTTGTGTATCGATAATTGTTGTATTAGTTTCCTTTCAGCTCCAACAATTTATCATTTCATAGTGAACTTTCACAGCCGCCAGTGTTCACATTACTGACATTAGTATGTGCTCACTGACAGACCGAGCAAGGATGGCAACATAAATTATCATTAGTCGAGAGTGTGTTAGGAGCCGTCCCTCTACACACATACACACACACACACACACACACCTTTATTGCCCTGGGTCACCGTGACATTTACTAGTATCCGCTGACACACGTCACACGAACGACAGAAATCTCTAATGTCAGAAATTAACCCTCCCTAGAAAAATTTATCCCCTATCTTCATTCCCGTTTTTCTATGAGAAAAATGACCAGATAAAGGATTTTTATGACCCACTGACAAGATAATACTTCGACACTCTTTAGGGACAACTAAAATACTCTTACCAACCTTTGTGAGGTATTTGGAAGTCAAACACTTACGATACAAAAGACCACTGGAACGGAGATACACGTAGGTAGAGCCATCCTTAAGAGTGTTCTTCTTCACCGGAATTGGCCTTGTTCCGAATTCCAGCAAGAGTGGGACAAGACTCCTGGAGTCGACCAAATTCTTCCGGAGTCACATTCATAGGTTGAAGTTCTGGTAGCATTAACGGATGAACTCTCTTCATGTGTCTGCTGCGAGTCTGAACAGCATTAACCTGAAATGGTGTAGAACCAACATTTTGCACTGCAGATGTATTTTGACAACCTTCAGGCGAAGATTGAGTTTGCATCAAGTCTTTGATAGGAAAATTGTCTTGAAGACTCTGGGCAACCAAGGAGGGGGTCTCCCTGTCTGCGAAAAGGGGATTAGTAGGATCCCGAGCCCCTGGAACATTCCCAATGAGAACACTAGAGCGCTTCATGGGAGCTCGAATAGCATGCACCCATCCTTCATAGTAGGGACATCGGATGTAGCAGTGAACAACAGGAAATTCACTCTCTTCCTAGAGAAATCTTCCACACGCACCTTGGGACTAGAGGAAATGTCCGCATCAGGAACTGCTTCTTTAGAGACAATGACACAGTTGCAGCCAGTATCCCTAATGATGGTAGTCGTCCAGGATCCATTAACAGTACCTGCTACATAAAATGCAAGAGGAGTACGATTACTCATACAAAACCCAATCTTGTACTTAGGTGTCGAGTCATTCTCTGTCTGAAAGACACGAGGATTCCTAGGACAACGATTTCGAAGGTGGCCTTCTTCTCCACAGTTATAACACTTTACCTTTGAGCGCAGAATTTCTTGATGGTACTTGGATGAGGTGGTATCTTCCTTGGCCTTCGCTCCGTTCCCTGACAACTTCTTACTGGGGAAAGGAGGTTTACCCGAAGAACCACTGGAGTGATGTTTTGGGTAGGCATTGTGAGCTGATGCCCAGGTGTCTGCCTTCTCCATTGCCATCTTGAGGTCCGTAATTTCTTGTTCCTTAATAAATAGACGAAGGTCAGGAGTAAGGGAAGCAAGGAATTGATCCAAGACAATAAACTCTCGTAATCCCTCAAATGTCTGGGGGATCTTGGAAGAGTCTCGCCAGGAGTCGAACAGATGGAGCAGTCTGGTAGCAAACTGCCGGTAGTTTTCGCCGACTCGGATCTTATTACCTCTGAATTCCTGCCGATAACGCTCTGGGGTCTTGTCAAAACCAGTCAGTAACGCCTGTTTGAGAAGTGGAAAATTACTGATAGTATTCGTGTCAAGGGTAGCATACAGTTCAGCAGCCTTACCCGTGAGCAAACTTCCCAACCTAACAGCAAGTGTATCCTCTTCTAAATTCAACAATTGGGCAATGCGTTCAAACCGAGTAATGTAAGCAGCGATATCCTCTCCTTCTTGGTAGGCAGGAAGCTTAGGACCTTGAATGCTAGATTCATGGCTAGATCTTCCCTCCGTCGACTCCTTCGCCAATTGCAACTTAGCTAACTCAAACTGTCGCTCCTTTTCCCTCTCTTCTCTCTCCTTTTCCCTCTCTTCTCGCTCTCTTGCTCTTTCCTCTCTCTCGACAGCCTGTTGTTGGAGGATGAACTTTGTCACATCATCTCCCAACAAGCCAAGTAGCTCAGCCTGACCTTTAAGTTCCTCAATAGTGGACAACTTCGACATCTTTGTAGACAATAACAAAGAACTAAAATTTAGGAACAAAAGTACCGACCCATAAACCTATTTAACACCATATAAGTATCCTATTCTTCCACACTTCTCAACAATAATTACAAAACAACATTCATTCGGTACACAGTTATACCCAAACCTCTGAGTAACCTCAAGAAGATAATTGTTAACCACCAGGCTAGAACTATAATACACATAAAAAACTGGGGCTGGAAAAAGAAGAACCAGTACAGGTGTTGCAGACCCAAAACCAACCATACGCTCTTTCTCAAATTCCCACCCCATATACATATAGGAAAAACAATACCACCATCAGACGACGATGAAGACTTGTCGTCCAAACCCTCGCTGGCTCTTAAACTGCAGACACAGTAACAAGTCGAAAGTCTAAACTTGTTTGGGAACAAGAGTGGGTTAGAAAACACAACCTAACCACTGGGACGATTAGAAAACTCTTGTAGCCTGCACCTAATCACTACTGTTTTCAGGGACAACAACGCACACAGGAGAACTGTCGACACCCTAGCACAATCCTGGGTAGCACTGTCACTCCTCAACTCACGTACACCACACTATGTTCAGAGATCCTGGCGAGGTCGCCACTGTAAAGGGAAGACGAGCAGTTTATACTATTTCACCTTCTTCTCATAAACCCAGGCAAGTCTGAACAAGGTGATAGTAAGGAACCGTGGGTTGAAATAAACAACAAACACAATGAGTAGAGTATACTATCAGACTGTTCACTGAATTACGCTTATCACACCACCAATAATCACATATGTACAAAATATGCCAGAGCAACAGAATGTCCACTGTATCACCCTAACACACCAGAATATTCACTCGTGCACAATAGCCCAGAGTAACAGAATGTTCACTGTATCACTCTAACACAACGCAATATTCACAAGACTACAATATAACAGGAATAACAGAAATATTTGAGAGCAAAGACAGCCAGCGAGGAGAACAGCTTTCTTGGGGTGAAGCTGTGAGCGCTCTGCCGACTGAAGGTAAGAGAAGTCCTGTGGTAACCTCGGTTGAGCTTCTGATGGGATGAATCGGGACACTGAGGCTTCAATAAATCTCGTAATAAGAAGAGTCGAGCATATCTTCAGACCCGTCCAACTACCACCCAAGAGTCAGGAGGAGTAAAATGGTGTTTCGCCCTTACAGTGACAAAAGCTCTTTAGGCACATTCTGTCATTAGTCACGAAGCAAGACCCACTCTCCAAAATACTTATCTAAAGTATGTTCATCAGTGTATGCTTCCTCACGTTAGGAGAGTGTGTACCTCTCGTCCGGCTACTCATGTCCATACCTTTCCTATCCAGCTCCCTCGTACGAGTGTTAGATTGTAATTTCAGTCTTTCAGGTTGTCAGCTCTACTTTCCATTACTTTTCTCCATGACAAATATTTATGAGACTTCAAACGCAAAGGGCAGGATTTCGAACCTCACACATACTTGGTCCTCACCTTCTTCAGTGTTCGAAAACAAATGATAACAAAGAAGCATTCACTCCCTCTTTGAAGCCCACACAAGCCAGAACTCCTTGCCCTAATTTACTACAACCAATTTGATTCATAAAATGTTCTATCAACATGCATTCTCTCTTTTACATATCTTTCATGAATATATATAATGAACCGTTTCTGTATACTTCACGTATTACCTCAAAAACATGCTTCTGACAGACCAACAGTTTGAGGGCAGCAAAAATGATATGGTAGAAATCCGACCACTGACAGTTCAGTCCATCTGCCAGTTCGACATAACCATGTACCCATTTGATGTCCAAGAATGTCGGGTACTGATCCGCTCAACGCTGAGTGCCAGCAGACTAACACTTCAAAATGAGGGCATCCATTTCCTAGTAAGTCTCACTACTCTCAAATAACTATTTATTTCTCAATTAAAATATTTTCTATTTCAACATTTCCACCAGGAAAACATATTCTGTTCATCAAGTCATTATGTTTTGCAGAGTGGTCGTCGGTTGTTGGAGTATTACGTGAAGGGGTCGAAGACAGTGGGAGGAGAGAAGGGGGGAAAGACCCACGTCACTGTCATCTTCACCTTTTCTAACCTCTCCACATATTATATAAGTGGCACGTGAGTATTTATATATACTGTAGGTACAGTACACTCCCAATCCAAAATATATATCCAGGCTTAATTCAAATAGCCTGAACGAGTATTAAGCGAGCTCAAGCAAATATAAAACAGGATAAGCGTTGTAATTGCATCACTAGTATGTTAAATGATTCGAAACTTCAACAAGACCTGGATACAAATTTTGGATTGTGAGTGTACAGCCGAGGAGAGGATTTCCTAGGACATCCAGGGTAGGGAGTATGAATTCCTTATCTCCTTTACTGGACTGTGAGTCACTGTCTGGCCCAAGATTCATACCTTTAATATTTCACTGAGGGCTGTATGCATTGGCGTTAGAACTATTTCAGTCTTTTTCCTGTTAATGGAAATGACGTGCGAGGTCTGTTATAAAGGAAACCGTTTGTATACTCATATTGCATGAATTCTTATGATTTTCTTTATAAATCAATCTTCATTTTATAATGACATTAATGTTCCATTATGAACTTATAAAAATAAATACCACAATTGCAACCTGAGTATATACTGAAGATATCTTGGAGTAATGATAATAATGAAAATTATGGTTTTATATAAATGCAAATTTCAATGAGCCGGACTTCATAGTTGAGTAACTACGTGGACAAACACTGGCTTTCAGTTTATTGCAAGATTCACTAGTAGCGGATTATATATCGTATGTCAGGTTTCTTATAGGTGACATTTTCTGCACCTAACACTATGTGCCAAGCTGAAAAAGGGATTTTTTCAAGTATATCACAAAGGAGAGCATCATACTGTACACACAGAGGGTTTTTAAATTTGGTGTCTTAAATATCATACTTAACAGTGAGATGACTCCTTGGTATGAGTGCAGTGGCAGATAGAATACAAGGGTGTGTTATGCAGTCAGAGTCAGTCTGCTCATGTCCTTACCAATCACACATCCATTCATGAGCCATAATGTGCACAACACAACCCTAGTAAGGATTTCAGATACATTGCAAGCTCGTTTTTTAAGAATAACTCTGTAACGAACACTCGTATCAGTACGAGCGTTCGCTAGAGTTTAGTACACACAGTTTCCTAATTTATAAGAGTATCATGAATCACTAATTGTAAATTATAAAGACACTTGTACCTATACCAAGAAGCATAAACTGGACGTATGCAAAGCTCCACCTAC
Source organism: Petrolisthes cinctipes (assembly GCA_033782935.1). NCBI lineage: Eukaryota > Metazoa > Arthropoda > Malacostraca > Decapoda > Porcellanidae > Petrolisthes > Petrolisthes cinctipes. The sequence goes on along the minus strand of JAWQEG010000122.1, from coordinate 98,676 downwards.
ACTCTCCCTCATCCTCTACTTCCACTCCCCTCTTCTCTCCGTCTCCTTAATTTCGGTTTTGGTAGTTGTGATGTGCATGTGTTTTTGAATATGTGTAATTATTCAAGGGTTTTGTTTGTGTATTTGAAATGTTATCCGTGAGTGTGTAGCCAATTGTGACAAACAAGAATATAACGTGCTTGTGTATTGCGTCCATCCATGTGGTCGTTTTAGTAAAAGTATAGTTGCACTGGTATTTTCTGTGTTGACGGTAGGCAAACAATGAATTTCTTTTGAAAATATATGATATTGCAAGTTCATTGAAACCAAATACGCTGGACCTCTCATTAGGGAATAGTATTTATTCCCTTGACAGACTGTTCTTATCCGATGTTTCACCCTGTACTGGTCGATGCAGAGGACGAAGAGCTGCCGGTCTAGCTAACTGTTTTATCAGAGACAATGTAATTGAGTGGATGAGTCATCAAATGTGTCAGAGGAAGATGTTACAGGTAGCTAATTTCTTTGTCGGCACCATACTCGTCAAAGATCTCTCTATACAACTTTGACATAAGTTCCTTCATTGTATCCTTCTGGTTGTTGATATGGCTCTGAAGTATGTTAGCGTTGAGTGCAGTAACATCCTTCATGTGAAAGAAAACTTTTTGGCACCACTTATGCTTGGGTACAGCATAATCAAACCCAGGTTTTTTCCATGAGCTGCTTGAAGACTGACCCAAACAGACCAACTTTGGCGTTACCCACTGAAACATAACGAAGATCCTTAGGACAAAATGATGACGTTTGCTCGTATTTACTACTTGAAGCATTGGCTACGTATACACAACTTATTTTGTCCCTCCTTTCTTTGTACAGTGGATGCAGGGTCTCAAAGAAGGCAAGACAAATAATATGTGCTGGAACCAGATATTTTACAAAACTTACCCAAACAAATGATGGAATTGGTGAACCTGTATAATATACCGTAGTTTTGTTTGCCACTATAAAATCCTTGGTGACTATCAGGTCAGATTTGGTGCTGTAAAGCCTGTAATATGGTCATGAAGGAAGCGCTGGTGTCGTTTGATAATGAGCCATTATCCTATTCGCAAACACCAGTTGTCTATCAGTAGCTAATTCCTTGCCCTGTCGTTTGGGAAGAAACTGGGGATTGTCTTCCTCAGACAAGTTTTTAGCTACCTCCATATGCAATAGAGGGGATGTGGCTAATGGGTTAGTGTTCTGGACTCGTAACCTATAGGTTGGGATATCGAATCCTCTCAAGTGAGGGGCTGAAGATACTTACCCTTCCAAATCGAGTTTCAGTAACTAACTATAAGGCCACCGAACGTCGCAAAACATTGAGAAATCCCTCAGTTCCCTTCCTCTGTGGCTGGGACCTCAGAGGTCGAGACGTGTGAGTGTGTGTGCGTGGGTATCAAGCGGCCTTGGGTATCAATTGACCTGGACCACGTTAACGGGCTTGAAGAAGCCTATGTTCAGTGTCGAAACATTAGAAGAAAAAAAATCGAGTAGGCTGGCAAGTAATGTTACTACTTGGCGTTTCATATGCTGTATTCCTTTCCCTTCTCTATGCATTGATCTAACAACAAAGTAAGATGCAGAGAGTATTGCAATTCACCCTCGCGACTGGCCAGCTTAATGGGCAGAAAATATACCAGTTCCCCCGACCGTTGAACCTACGCTCCAAGGAAAATTGTAGGCCATGAGGCGCCTTAGCTTACTGCACTCTCAACCCAGCAACAAAAACTTTCCAGACTCAAAACATGGAGGCCGCCATATTGTTCCGAGTTACGACGCCTTAGTAAGCTAAGGCTCCTCAAGGGGTGCCTAGCGCTGACCCACTCGGATATAATGCAAACATTCTCGTTTACACAACATTAACGTTAACTGGTTTGACGTCATTACTGATACCATATTATTATAAGTGTGGTCTAAAACAACAAAATATGTAGCGAAAATTTTTGTTTTGCGTAGTTTGAGCACAATGAAAATAAAAAATAAAAAATGCTGCAAAAACTGAAAAGAGAGAAAACGAAAGTGGTAGTGACTGCGAGACCTGTCCAAACAAACGTCAACCAAGATAAGCCGTGACGGGGATGGAGGCACCTTGTGCACAGTAATGTTCTATCGCCTTGGAGCTCACAGTTTCACCACTATCAAATTTCCAATGAAACAGTGCTTCTTCTTACTTACGTCAATTATTAGCATTTGTATTTCTTCTTCAGGAAAATTGGAACGTTTAGGCTTCTTTTGAGGTGGTTCAACAACCATACCTTTGTTGATAAAGCTCAAATGTGTACAATATTACGCGTCAACACAATCCTAGAGCACGTGTGGAGTTGTCTTGTGTTTGTTTACTTATCAATTATTATAACAGGGCTTCCAACATGTTTGCAACAAGGTCTCGGGCGTGGTTCAGGTCACATTGCTGCATTTTTCAATTGCTTACTAATATATTAATTCCGATACAGTTTTTGGGTGTTGTTCAGGAGTCTCATCTGTCCCTGTATTAAGTAAAGCTTTGATGTGAGTGTTGGCTCAACCTTTACAACGCTCTTGGGCATGATGAAATCAATACCGTTTCGACTCATATTTTCTTCCCCTCTTGCTGTTTCACTACAGCTTCTCTATCATTGACAAAGTTGTATCACTTTCTTCAATCGTTATTTTACTGGATATTCTGTATCTTATCAGTGGGTGGTTCCTCTCCTCTGGAGCCCGGGCATGCAACACTCCCCGATGCTCAAATTAATTCAGTAAAAAAAACCAGCAAATATCTGAAATAATTAATAACGTTTTTAAATTTGGCACAAATATCCCCGATGGAAACACAACTCTAGAATATTGTACCTTCATCCATCCATTCCCCTTACTAATATTGTGCATTATCCTGCACGTGCAATGCCTTTAATTAAACATCTCCAAAAATATTGGACCTGAACTTGGAACTTCCTTACACAATTTTTAATTTTACAGGAGGGAATATAAAGTGTGGACTTCAGAGGTACAGCCACAATCAAATATCCACCCACACTTTCCTTCCATCGTAATAAATATCTTGGTAGTAAAAAACAACACGTGTATGATTTTGCAGCAACTCATAATAATAATTGAGGGGGTTGAGTTGACATATCATTTTGATATGATACCGATTTATTTGCACGATGGAAGGAAAGTGTCGGTGAATATTTGATTGTGGCTGTACCTTTAGTTCTAATTTTCCGTAACATAGAGAAAACTATTAAGTGCTTCTTACTACAAATGGTACATTAGCGAATAATAATTAAGATATGCCTGTTGGCACAAAGGACTATTAGGTAGCTATCCTACAGTACCACACTGCAAAGTTGTTAAATCGTCTCAAATAATTACTAGGTACGTGCCCACTACACTGCTGCTCATCATCACCTACCTCACTTTCTACTTTGCCCTGGATGATTTTACTGACCGCATCATGGTGTCGCTCACGGCTCTCATGGTAATGGCAGCGCTCTTCCTTCAGACCAATCAGTCAATGCCCAGAACTGCCTACCTCAAAGTAAGTCTAATAACTACGATAAGGGATGCAGCAGATACAATCTATTTTCACCGCTGTTATATACGAGTACGGTTTATTTTATTCAAGCACACTTTGTTCTTAGTTATGTTATTACTTCAGACCGAAGTCCTGATAATCTATTTTCTTTCCATTTCCAATCATTTGTACAGTCGGCGGCAGAAGTCCTGTCGCCTCATCTACTTCACCAAGACACGCAATGTTCATGGACTCGATTAATACGCACTTTTTCTACACCTAATAATCTCGAGTCTATGAACATCGCTTGCCTCGGTGAAGCAAGTGAGGTGACGGGACTTTTGCCGCCGACTGTACAGTTCCTATGCCTAAGCAATGTACCTAATTAAAAACATTCAGTATATAATTAAAGGAGTCCATTTATTACCTATATATATTTTCAGCCTCAGGGCTGCATTCTGCTCAATAAACCGTTTATTATTATTTATTATATTCTGTACTCAATCATGCCTACAATTGTTTCCTATTGCCAGGTTGTGGACATCTGGTTTCTATTTTGCATCATCATTAAGTTTGTGATTGTGCTTTGGCTGGTTGTCATAAATTATGTGAGACAGATGGAGGCATTAAGAGGTAGAAAGCAGCAGGTGCCCACTCATAACGGCAAAGTTTGGACCAATGTAAACGGCAGTCTAGATTCTGCTGTCACAATCACGACTACATTCATCACCTCCAACAAAATCAACTTTTGGGCCCAACTCATCATACCAACTGGATTCTTTGCGTTCGTGTTCTATTACTTAATTTACACTGTCACCTACAGAACAAGCTGATTTCTTCTTGTAACCATCATAAACAATCTCCCTGTTGACAAACTCTCGTGTAAACTTTGAGATTTAGTTGTGAATAAACATTTTAACGTTTAGGGGAAATGGAGTGAGTACAATGTATATTATTGGTCAACTTTAATAGGCGTGTCTTGTAATCATATAATGTTGGTTAATGACAAAATACTAAATTACTTCACTTTGCTGTTAATGAATGTATACAAACATTAGACACCAAATATCCAGCTAATATGATTTATAAAATATGGTTTATTATTATAATTGAAATCGCTTATAATCCCTAAATATCAAATTCATTTAAACCAATAGAACATTTTTTTTTCCTTCTATTATATCACATACACATTTAGTATGTGATATTTTAATAATGGCTACATGATGCCTCATTTAAACACACCTAGGAATAATGTGTGGTCTGTAAAACAAAATTATTTTGTCTGGCATATATTGATGGCCGAGTGTTCTGCCTTGCTGACTGAAAAGCTGTCGGCTCATATTATCTACTGTACAGTTGGATACATGAATGGGTGGTACAGCCCAGGTGAAAGATGGTCAATTTCTCCCAATATCAAGTTCCTTAGTGCCAAATAGGAGACATCAGGGGCAGAAGTCAGTATTGAGGATGGTAATAAAAAGCAACTACCTGATAATACACACTGGTTACTCAAATGGGACAAGTATCTTTCACCTGGGCTGTACCACCCATTACTGTGTCCAACTGTACATACATCCCTCCTATACACGTAGGAGGAAGGCAGCTAGGGAAGAAGAGGAGAAAGCCACCAAGGAAGGGCGGGATGAAGAGGAGGAAGGGCGGGATGAAGAGGAGGGAGGGAGGGAGGGAGAGGAAGAGGAGGGAGGGAGGGAGGAAGGGAGAGGAAGAGGAGGGAGGGAGGGAGGAAGGGAGAGGAAGAGGAGGGAGGGAGGGAGGGAGGAAGGGAGAGGAAGAGGAGGGAGGGAGGGAGGGAGGAAGGGAGAGGAAGAGGAAGGAGGGAGGAAAGGAGAGGAAGAGGAGGTATTAATATTTGGCAGGTGTAGCTTGGCTGAGTTTTCACAGCTCTTCATTCATTCATTCATCCATACAGGGGTGGGTGGAAAATTGAGTACCTGGGATAACACTTAAGGATTGATTAATTGATTGATATTAGGCACCGCAGCAGCGAGATTATATGGCGCCCGAGGAAGAAAGTGATTGAAAGGAGGACCAGTAAGCACAGAAAGGTAACAGATGGAAAAAAGTTGCCTGCCTGTTGATTGACGCTACGGCGCAATTAATTAAAAAAAAAAAAAAAAAAAAAAAAATGGAAAAAAGGGACAGTTAGAGAAACGAAAGCTCCTTCTAGTTAGTTGCCTTTTACGACAAGCAGGCAGCTTCTGAATGTCTATGACAATGCATATTTGTGTATGAAACTCTAGACTGTGATTTATCGAATCACAAAAATCTAAACGTCAATCAAAAACGGTATCCGATGGCTAAATACTCAAAGACATACACACCTTAACTAACAAATCCACACACAGTACTGTGTACCAAAATTCATCGGAGTGTAGGAGTTATGAACCAATGTAGTAATCGTGTTTCTATTCTCGGAAGACACAGTTCAGTCAACAGTAACATCTTCCATCTATCCTATGGAATGTACAGCCGACAGCATAAATTCGCATCCATTTCATATACTTAATAATGCTAATATGACCAGATAGTTGCATTCTGAACCAGTTTCTATCCTAAAAACATGTGTACTTTACCACATGTGAAGTATATCTGTCATCTGTGCATTCAAATTGTGTTACAACATCAATATAGCTCATACATACATAGGTGGAAACGAAGCCAACTTATGCTGCCGACTGTACTACACGGAAATAACAATGCATTTCAATATGGAAGCCAAGATATTTGAATGGTGCATAAATATTTACCACTCCAGTCCTGGGGGGATGTTGAGAAATCTATCATTATTAACATGTAGCACATCTATCTGTGTAATTACTCGTTTTTATCGTTTTACGGCTTACGTTATTCCTCGTTATTGCCTTGCAGAATTGCGAGGCAAATAAATACTGTGATAAGAACATACATAACCTAATGGTTGTTACACTTCAGCTTACATGAGTATTTATTACTTCCTTACTATTGAATATAATGTAATCAGAATCGCGCCCAGACTCCCTCCTTCACAATGACCTCCTGCTGCAGCCGGTCAGGCATCGAGGCGACGAGACTAGTAAGTGCTTCAGACGTCTCTTTTGAACCGAAGTTCGCGGTTTACGCCTGGGCGAGGGAGCAGTGATAACACAGACATTTTCCACCTCAGACGCGGGCCAGATGCAGGCAAGGGCGAGCGAGGGAGAGGAAGACTGGCAAAATTATCGCTTTTGTGTGTGTGTGTGACGAAGTGTTAGTCCGAGTGAATGAGGTCTAACGTGACAGTTTGATGAGCAAGTGAAAGCATAAATGATGACAATGAGAACAACCTACACTAAAACATATATCTGTCTTGTTAATTACAGCCCCAAGACCAATAATATAGAGACTTAAGTGGTAAAGGAAAGGGCCGAAGGGAGAGAGATGGGGAGAGTAGGTAGGGTAGGCATAAGATGGAGGTGGAAGCCAAGGGAAGTTCATCTGCACCCTGCACAAGATTTGCACCAGCCTCGTCCACAAGGCTATTTCCAGTTAATGAAAAAAAAAAAAAAAATGTATTGCACTTGTTAAATCTGCAATATTTGTTTTACCACCAAGCTTCAGTTTCCATCCTTGCAATGCGAATACATTACAGCCAATATTTAGGATTACTTATCTCAGGTTTATTTGACGTAATCATTAAAGGGGCCAGATGATGGATAGTTCATGGTGCCTACGCTTGGATTATCTAATATCCTCAGTTCTTACATAATTGTTCTTTAAGTGTCAGCAAAGTCAGTAAGGTAGAGGTTGTTACTCGCCAATAACAGAGTGCTGAGTTTGACCCCGGCGCAAGGAAAAGGTTTCGGTAAAGGTACAGAAGTGGACCTTACTGTATAATAGATATTTTACTGTCATTACCCACTATTTTGGACCATTCTAGGACTTTTCTTCTATGGTTTTTCTTCCTCAAATGCCCCGTTTACAAGATAGGGCATATTCAAATGGGGCAATTTGAAATTAGCCTGAGCTTACCTGACCTGACCTAACCTAACCTAGACTGCATCAGACTACCGGGACCTAATCTGGGCAAACTACCGGGAAATAATCGTGATAAAGTACAATAAATGACAGGGGTAAAATACTAGGACCCAGCCAGATCTGGCAACACTGCTGCAGTAAGGTCCACTTCTGTACTAATACCAAGGTTTCTCCTACCTGATATGTCAATATTATCACAACATCCATAAACTGGCCACAGGTGCATGGAATATGTTACCATACTATGGTCTCCTCCATTCATCATCTTAATAGATAATCAAAAACTGATTTATGGAGCATTACAATGTAATATTCTGCACCATGAAATATAGCAAATTAATACATCAGGAATAATTTGGTGCCTATTGTTGCATCCACATAAAAACAAAATTGTTTACATACAGATTGTTATTTTATTGCCATTCGTTTCGCTCAGCATACAAGCCTGCCAACTCCCATTATCATCTCTCTCACAAGTGAGTTCTTCAGATGTGTATCTGGGACCCAAGTTTGTGGTTCCTGCCTGGGAGAGGTAGCGCTGACAACACTGCAGTGGTTCCCAAGGCAGTGGAGCCGGCAGTACAATATGTTTTCCGCTGCCGCTGGCCAATAAGTCACTGGTTGCCTCTCACGGCCACTTACGTTACAATAAGGGAGAGACGCTCCCTGTGTGTGTAGTTTGCTTCTCCCTCGGACCTCCTATACAACGCAAACACATATGTAGTGTATCATAAAAAAAATTCGCCGTGAAACACTTAATACACATTTTTAGTGTACAGTCGGCAAAAAAAGTTTCGTTACCATCCTTTTAACAGTGTGATGTAACGGTGGTAGGCCTGACCGGCGAGTCAGACGTGACGTGAGTGTCATATATACCTCCGTACCTTCCCGGACCCCTCAGTGTCTAATGGGCAGGCAAGTAGGAATGACGTACTTTCACCCAGTGCTACTTTTTCTGGGTATTTCCCGGTTATTCTTGTTCTAAAATACTCAAACGTATTTCCTTATGTTTAATGATGAATAGTTAAATAGTAATAGTTCTTGAACACTCAAAATTTAGTTTAAAATCAGCTAAACTTTTGATATAAAAAAAAAGGGAATGCCTTGTACCAAGTTGTCATTGCCGCGGCCCAAGAGGCACAGCTGCTCAGACGGCGGAGTACCAACCCTGCCGCGCTTATCGATGTTAAAATTAACGTAGGGGTGGTAATGAAAGTTTTTTTGCCGACTGTACATACATACATTGAAACGCTTGCATAATCACATACAATTATGCATTTTCACACGTTTACAATGCATAAATATAATATAACTTTTCCAATTGCAAGCACCAACACAATCAACGCATTATTCGACACTTTTGCTAACTATGTACAGTTGGCCACTAAAATCCTGGGACAGCTGTGTTGTGTTACAGAGTTCGTGGAAGTTGGTACCCCTGACAAGAGTGTAGATATTATGAGAGTAAAATAAATGAATGGAGTTGTTATTGAATAATTTTATGATCAGTCAATTGTACAACATATGCATCTACACTAAAGACACTTAAGTAAGAGTATTTTCCATGTCTGAACCAATTATTATAGTCAATATTGGGCTTGAGAAAAAAATATCTGCTATATAAAGGGCACTTTATATTTATTTTGCCCAAGGATTTGTTTGCTCACGGATTACTCTATAATTTTACCTGATCTTAACCTACATATATGGAATCCTTATGACACAGAGGAAGTTTAATAACATAATGACTAAACTCCACAATCAGGTGAGGTCACTGGCGGTCATGTGAGGTCAATGGAGGTACTACTTACTGACCACAAAAATTCGTACACACGCTTTTGTTTTCGAGGGATTACAACCTAGAGGAATTATAACAATATGTAAATGCAATACAACCTAGAGGAATTATAACACTATGTAAATGCAATACAAACTTATTATTAGGTTTGCTGTTTTGCTAATCATCGAGTCACTTGGTAGAACATTTATTACAGTACTTCCAGAATAATGAATCTCTTTCCATAATTATAGCCTGTGTAAGAATTCCTTTGGCCTAAATTACTACCTTACTGAATGTGTATGGAGAATGGATAGTGTCACAGCTCTTCATTCACCATGATGTTGCTTTGGAATTCATACAACTCTGTTAATAATGTGTCTTTTTAACACTTTTATAACTTCCATAGTGGAAGAAATATAATAAACAATGTACACTCGTGATACATAATTTCTGACCTGGATGTGAGGAGCAGAAAGCTTCGAATCGCCTGGTATTGTTCATTTCCCCACCCAGTGCACATATAGAGGCTGAGTTCAAATGCAGGGTATGTGTGTGTGTGTGTGTGTGGTGCCTGCCGTTCGTCTCTGGTCAGGGATTATGTATCACGAGTGTACACGAGAGGGGAGAAATGGTTCTTTGAGTGAGTGAGAGATGAGTGGAATATTTAATAAGAGTATGATAATATACCCAGTTACCAATCATTTATGAATTGACATTCGTATCAGTTATTAACATGATTAAAAGCTAGATCAACTTTTTAATATTATGATGTAGCACAAAAACAACCGAGGTAATAATATCGTAAACTTTACTCGTATTGTATGCACTTAAACGATATGGATATATGAAAAATATCTACTTTCTTCCATTTGTTTTGTCCCTCAAGGCAAATGGAAGCCGCTGTGCAGACACGACATGATACTGATTTATACAAATTGAGACAGAAGGAAATAAAGCTGCTATTCCCAATGTGGCGGCGTAGGAAGAAAAAGGAAGAAGGGGAAGAAAAATGAAAGGGCTAGATGAAGGATAATAAAAGAAGGAAAAGATGAGGAGAAAAGAATGGATGGAAAGTATGAAGGAATATATATGGAAGGAAGGAGGAGGGAAAAGAGAGGAATGAAGGAAGTATAGTTTAAAGAAAGAGTAAGGACGGAAGGAAGGAATGAGGGAAGGGCAGAAAAGCAGGGAGGGAAGGAAGGAAGGATGAGGAGAGAGGGAAAAGATGAACAAACAGAAAAGTTGGCACAAAAGAAGGAAATAAATACACTGTTAGTTCAACAAGGATGAAAGAAAGAAGAAAGTGAGGAGTAGGAGGAAAGATGTAATGTATGATTTGGAATGAAAGGACTAAGGCATGCATGACTGGGGAATAAAAAGATGAAAGATGAAGAAAACGTGAAGGATTGGTGTAATGAGTAAGAAGGAGTAAAGGTATGAAGGGAGAAGAATGGATTTAAGGGGCAATAAAATGCGCAATTTGAGATATTATTTTGTAAACTTGATTAATTGATAGTAGGGGCAGCAACAGGAGTCATATAGCGTCAGAAGAAGGGGATAGAGATGCGAGACAGCAAGCAGGAAGGAAACAGAAAGAAATGAAGCACGGAGAAAGAACTAAAAGGGAGTTACTGGGGCCACAGGGGTGCTAAAACTCTAAAGGTATTGCCCACTACGGGAATTTTATGTATGAAGTAGGAAATAATTTAAGGTCTGGCAAATGCTGTATTAGAAGGAACAAAGAGGAGAAAATAAGGACAGACAGACAAAGAAAATAACGAAGGTTAGTGTTGGACTGAACTGAACCTGCATTACCACATACAAGACTGTGAGGGGGACAGGGATTCATTAAATGGGGACGCGACTACAAAAAGGGGGACGATTGATTGATTCCTGCCACTTGGCATATGGCGGCGTAACAGCCACAGTCACATACAGAACAACACAATGTTATATTCTAAGGATTTCAAAATATGGTAATTTATATAATTTATAAGATATATACACATATTAGCCAGGCTTCACTACCCCATAAGGAAGAATCAGCATGATTAAAAGGACATCTCAACTAAAAGTCACATTTTACTAAAATAACCTCATTAAATAAAATATATAAAAAAATCGAAATAAAAACGAAAAAAATAATTGAACTATTTATAAAAAGAAGCCATAAAGATTCACAACTTGTAGAGGAGGCCAGCCTGCTCTACAAAGGAGAGGGTGCTCTCTCCCACACTACAAGCCTCCTCCTCAAGCACCTGGGAGAGTCTGTAAGAACCGTCCCCCACCCGGTACTCTGAGAGGTACAGTCGGCGGGAACAGTCCTGTCGCCTCACTTGCTTCACCGAGCCACGCGATGTTCATAAACTCGAGATTATTAAGTTCAGAAAACGTGCGTATTTTTCGAGTCCATGAACACTGCGTGTCTCGGTGAAGCAGGTGAGGCGACAGGACTTCTGCCGCCGACTGTACACTCTACAAGATTTCCACCTAGACCACCACCCCCTCACTTGGCTTGGCTAACGTGGCAACAGTGCTTCACTGGTGTGAGTTCATGTGCATATACAAGACAATATTTCGAATCCTCTGATCCTGACATGAGCTTTGAGGTTCTACCTGGGAATGGAGTACTACAACTATGTAATGTCTATTCTGCCCCAGCTAGACTCACTCTTGAGGCTCTTCCTTCTCCAACAGTGTGTGGTATGGTGTATATGGGAAATTTTAATGCTCAGCATTCTGATTTGGGTGATGGTTCTGGCTCTATTAATCGTAATGGTGTTCATCTCCTTTCATACATCTGCAAGCATCATCTGACACACTGGGACACTGGCGGTGCCACTCATTGCCGGGGAGGTACAGTTGCCCACACATGAAGCTGTTATGGCTCGTTACTTGTGAGGTGGCTACAACGAAAGGAAATTTAAGTGAAAAAAGATGTAGTTCGTTGACAGGCAGACAGTAAAATAGTATTACTATCTGCTTGTCAACAAACTATAACTTTTGCTCACTTTCCTTCCCGTTGTAGGTATCTCGCAAGTAGCGAGACGTACCAGATTCATGTGTGGGCAACTGTACTCTGGATTACATCCTCTCGTCTGGCCTGATAGCATCTCGGGTCCAGTGCTCCTCCGTGCCAGACTTATTCTCTGATTACATCGCTCTTCGGTTTCATTATTCTCTACCTGCTGGGTCAAGTGCTTCAGCCACTCGTTTGTGTATTGCTGTGCCCCCTAAATATTGCCCGACTTACATCTTATTTATGGCCTATGTATTCCCTACATTTGACATATCATCAGCTGAACAGTTGTACTCTGATCTTGTATCTGCTACTCATGACTTTTATAGGCTATACGTCTCCCGGCCACACCTCCAGCATCGCCATACTGCCCACTCCTGGACGCTGGATGCACGTATACAGGAGGCAAAGGAGGAGGCTGAACGTTATGGCCTATTGTTTCAAGCCAACCCAACCCCAGACCTGCTCCACCGTTACCAGATGTCTAGGGACGCTTTAGTTGCCGTGCAGGATTGTGCTCACACTGAGTCTTGGCAGCGGTTCACGGACAGCATCAACCAGCAAACTGCTCACTTCTCTCCCTGATATTCCTGGAACTACAATTACGTGCTGTGCTGATGATATCTGTGTTCATTCTACCTCACCACGGGATCTCCAGCTGTTTCTTGACTCCTCCTCTGTGTCCTCCTCTCACTGTGGCATTATTGTCTCCCCAGATAAGAGCAGAATATTCACCTGCCGCCTTCCTCAAGCTATGCCAGTGTTCACCATTGGAGGGACTGTCATTCCCATGTGTTCCCAGTACCGCTACCTGGGCTAGCCAGTCAATATTTGGCCGATTGTCCCTACCAGACCTCAAGACCATCCCATTGTCTAGGACTTATTGGGTCGTCTCCAGCACCGACTTACACCACTTCAATGGCTCTCTAACAACTCCTCGGACATCTCCATCCCAGTAGCCAGGACTATCTATATTGCTTTTATCCGTTCAGTTGTTGGTTACCTCTCCCCTGCTCTGATTCAGCTTTCTAGGGCTACTCTGGAAACTTTAGTCTTAATATAGATATAATGGTTGCAGACGTCCCTTCAGGGCCCCCTCCATGGTTACTACCAACACCTGATGTGAGCTTCACACCTACTTCCAAGTCGGAACTGCCTTCTCTACAGCGGCAATTGGCTCTGGAACACATAGAATCAGTGACGTCCTCCATCACAGATCCATACTGCCTCTACACTGATGGCTCATTGCAGGTGGATGGTACAGCAGGTTGTGCCGTTTTCTCACCTGACATGGAGTCACCTCCAGGGGGATGGGTTGGCCGTCGTCTCTGTAACCACTCTAGCTCAACATTGTGTGAACTGTATGCCATTCTGGATGCTGTTAGTGTTTGTCAACGTGGAGTGAATGCTGCCATTTTTTGTGACTCCAAACCTGCCCTTCATTCCCTCTCTATATATAGTGTTCAGCCCACACACTCTACTGTTATTCAGCAGATTTTATCGTTTTGGGCCTTATTGTGTCATCGTAACTTGACTGTCCAATTTATATGGGTGTCATCCCATGTAGGTTTACGTCACAATGGTACAGTTGACAAGACTCGCAAAGGAAGCCTGCCATCTGGCTCCTCGTGGTGCTGGACGTCCTCTCTCCTCGACATGTTACCTTTCTAGAGTTCGCTCCGCCGCTCTCCTCCCTGTACGGAGACGCAGGGATGTAGAGAGGCCCTTCAGCATCTCCATCACCAATTACGAGTCTGTCTGCAGTCACAAATATTCCTACCGTCGTCGAGGCCTTATGGTTCGAAGGCACAATGTAGTCTCTGCTCGTTTGAGGCTTGGCTACCGGCCACCGTGGCAGGTTGCTGGGATGCAGGGTGAGCCTCCCTTCACTGAGTGTCGCTTGTGTCGAGCGCCTCGTGCTAACACTGTAGAGCACTGGCCTGCCCCACTGTCCGACACTTGCTGCCCCGGGGCCTGCCACTTGATGTGGTATGTCGACACCTGCTGAACCATCAGGTTCTGGAGGAACTTCTGGTGCGCCACCCTCGTTTTGGTGGATTTAAGTAGGTCATAATGTAAATATTTGTCTGTATGCTTGTGCTTCATTCTGTTATGTTTTCGTGATGTGTGTGTGTGAGTGTAAGTGTGAGTGTAGTCATTGGATTTTCATGGGTTCCGTCTACCCTAATGTTTTGTTGTCTGTCTTCTGATTGATGCCACGGTGCAATAAAAACAAAACAAAAACAAACACATCGAACTAGTCTGGTTGAGATTCATTATTTCAGGGAATCGGGACACAAATTATGAACGCGACTGTACTTCATGGATATCTTGTTCGTTTTCCTTTGCCTGGGCGTCTGAATTTAGCCCCACGATTCCTGGTACTGCACTATATTACCGAAAGTTAAGGGACGATGTGAAACATGCTTTGGCAAAATGTCATATTGATCCGCTAGTTAGTTAACACGTTATTCCCGAAAAACGATGATTCACAGCGTTGAAATCCATATTAGTTTGCTTGAGTTAGAGGTCATACCAATAAAGGTACTGTACCAGCTTATAATTACACAGGCTGACCATCTATTTTAAAGATTAAGTCATCAGTAACATTATTTGAGTGTGGATATCAAATCTGATGGTTGACATAAAATGGAAATAGGGCACAGGGTAGGAAAGGAATCGAAAATTTTGCTGCTTTCAAGAGTGTATGGAAAAAGAGATCAATGTCAAGAAAATGAAAACAGGGAATGTTTACAGAAATACTTGCACCAGCAATGTGTATGGAAGTGGATTCTGGGTTTTACTTGCTAGAGATAGTGACGTGTACAAATAAGGTGTCGTCATCTAGTGGGGAAGAAGAGAAGCTATGGTACCATCACCACCACCAAGCTCCACTGTCTCATCTAGTGCAACACCAAATAATCTCGGGGCCTCGCAAGAGTCACGGGCTACTGACAGCCTAAAAGTACCGAGGTTGAGGTATAAAAAAAAAAAAAAAAAAAAAAAAAAAAAGTTTAGTGAGTGAGGTGATTTGATGGAGTTTCAGTAGAAACGAGATAAAGAGAAAGAGTTGGCCAGGAGAGCGAAGTCTGGGTGGGAGGATGGAACAACTCATCTTTAATGGGTATGGCTATGTTGAAAGCATTAATATATATTGAATAGTGAAGAACGCATACAAAGCAGAGGTGGAAGGAAGAGGTAAAGTAAGGCCAAGAAAGAAATGGAAGAATGAAGTTGAAGCAGTTTTGGGTATAGATTACGATATATTTCTAAGACATCACTAAGGGAGGACGGACACATCATTGAGGATAAAATATGGGTAGGTGAAACGGTTTTTGTTGGATGTAAAGGTTTGTTATATGGTTCGTTCAACATTAGGGTATGGTTAGGTCATTCATTATCTTTTGTGGAATTAAGATTTATTGTTTCGTATCAGGTGTCAAGTGTCTGTGGCCATGAGAATAATCATCTATGTATATGTTTACATCGCCACGGTATATCTTTGTTAATTAAGGGTCAGTCTCACCTCCTGTATATATCACCTCTGACAATTAAAAGACAATATTTATACAGTGTTCTCCTAACCTGATAATATATGGACACGATACAGTTTTGATGTAGAGGATAGTTGGTGAATGTGTACAAAAGACAGAGAGATTGATTTCTAAGAGTGAGGGGACATTTTCTGGTGCTCGCTTGAGGGGGAGATCATTCGAGAGTAGCCAGTCGAGTTGATTTTGTCGGTTATTATAATAGATATTCTTCCAGATATTCTGTGTATAGTATATAGCAACCTCAGTATAGTTGGAATTTTGTTTTTTATGCAAAGCAATAATAATAATAATTATTATTATTATTATAATAATAGTAATAATAATAATAATTTTATTATTAATAATTAATATTTTATTACTTGTAGTGTCGAGAAAATCAAGAGGCAGAAATTTTGAGGACCAATACCACCACCAAAGGTATTTAAGTGAATATGGAAAATGAAGTGATATTCTGCGGAACACAGTAAATATTGTTCATTCACTCTACAAGGTGCGAAAGAATGAATGGGTGTTGTGCAAATTGGTGCGTGGACGGACACTTCTCTGGTGCTCACTTGAAAGTGTGCTCGAGAATGGTCATCCTATGAAGATTATGTCTAATGCTTGCTTAGCTTTTGCTTCAGATATTCTGTGCCGCTTTTAACTTTTAACAGCTTTAACTTTTCCAGATGGTCCAACCACCCTATTCGTGGGAAGCGACATTGTGTATTTATATTATCATTAGTATTAACCCAAGCGGAGATAGAGACGGATCGGTAGTCCCTTCAGTACCCATTGGACCTGTCAACAGTAGTTATTATATTTGGGTTGAGAGAGAGAGAGTGTGTGTGTGTGGGGCAAGGGAGATGATACAAAGATAAAATGTGAGTTGATTGGTGAAAATATGACAATATTTGGATACTGATATTGCAAAGATAATGTAATAGCGAGATAAGATAATGTGGGGATGTGGTTGATATTACGAGGGGTAGTGAATATGATCCATAAGAAAGTTATAATGACATACTATATTGTATAATTTTTTAACTATGTCAATCATATGGGTTTTTTAAATGTCAGTGATGATCCAACAGTCCTAAAAATGCAGTGGTTCTACAACAGCCATAATTATAGTTTCAGTCTGAAATATGTTGTGTGATTTACATGTTTTGTTATAACCCACACACATAAGTACTATTCGTTCTTATGTTTACTGTATATAGGGTGATATTAAAAACGATGATAAAGTGTAATGTAAGACAAGTATATAAATATAAAAATACATACACATAAACGTTTTATGGAGATGGAAAAATAAACATGCCACCACAAAAAGTAAAAAATAATTGAAAACAGGCAGGTGGATACTACTACTACTACTGCTACTACTACTTTATTGGTAGGATTGGATTTTCTCAAATACCTCATCCTGTCTTTGTGCGTACAATACTTTACCCTCTCCCCTAAACCCAGCGTTAACCAACAATGCAGGCCCCTGTTCAGAAAGGGTCCCGGCCGCATATTATCCAAGTCTGGAAGGGTATATGTCAAGTGCTTAATTTGGTTAGGTTAAGGTTAGGTCCAGTTTAGGTTAGGTCAGGTCAGGTCGGGATATATTCATATTAGGTAAAATAAGCTGGGAAAGAGAATGAAACTATTTCAAAGATTATCCCATGGTTGGTTTTATCGTTATAACCCAAACATTATTCTCCTTCCAACCGCCAGACTTGTATAATATGCGTCCCGGCCTCACTGCTTCTGGAAGCCGGGTAGGCAATGAGCTATGGTTAGTATGTGCAGTCTCCAACACTTATTAATTACACATTCATCACTCCAAAGTTGTCAGTAAGTCTACCCCACAAGGTGTGAACCGCCAGATTATACTCTCCAATCAGAAAACACATGGCAGTATGAGTTAGGAGGAGGGTGATGGGATGTTAAGAGGTTGGGAGTAGTGTGATGGTGTACGGAGGAAGGAAAGGTAGACGCTATATGAAGGACTCTAACTTACTACACAACATAATTATAAGGTAATGCTTTACTACAACACTGTTCTTGTTGTTGGCAGAATCCCTTGTTATTGTTCATGTTATTGACAGACCAGCGATAAGAAAAAGATCGTGGAGTTATTTCATACTCTTCATCCTAACGTTAATATTGGTTATACTGCACAAAAGAAGATGTCCTGTGTATGGAGATGTGAGCAGTAAGCACGAAGGAAATGGGAATAAATAGGCAAACAAAAAGGAATTCAAAATCTTCTGTTTGTACAGTCACGAACTGATGGGATGGAGACACGAGCACACTCATCATGGGGTCGCTTCTACCTGACGAGTTATGGAGGAGTTTAAAAGGAAGAAGGGAGGGGGGGGGGGGGTATGGAGGGGCTGGTGGAGGGAGAAAGAACAAGACAGGCGCCAATAACCGTGGCTGTGGGTCTTTCTTTATCTTAATGATTTATGGTTGACTTTGGGCGAAGGGACTAATGGAGATGGAGTTCACAATAACAAACCTATGTATTGAATTTTAGCATGGTCATCATAATTATAAGAGTACTCTCATATATAAGTATTGTTCGATATCAGAAATGTAATGACATCAGATGTGATGGGTATCTATAAAACTTGACATATTTAATGAAATTGCTATAATCAATGATGTGTTTCAACAATAATTAATATTACACAAAATTATGAGAACCACAAGTATCCATATTTTTCTATGGGAAAAAAATATTCTGTGGAACGGAATGAGACAGAATCTCTCCTGAAGAATATAGGCACATTTCTGGTGAAGTGAGAGTTCGAGTCATGTGAACCACAGTTCCCTTTACACACACACACACACACACTAAAGGAGCTTGATCCCACACCTTGTAGCCTTCGCAGGCTTACCAACTTAACACACTGGAATAAAATAACTTGTTCTACGTTACATATAGTGTATTATTGGATTACAAGTAAATTTCTGCCCATAATAAGGAAATAATCAACACGTAGGCATAGTAGAATAAAGCTAGTTACTGTTTGTGAAGCATATGATATTCAGTGGTGACAACCTTTGAGGTGTCAGCCTTCATGGCAAAGTTAGTGACACTCAAAAAGTTATTAAGCGTCCAATAAAATGTTCTAGGTACTGTGTGTATTTATCCTTGAAAATAATGGCTACCGTCAAGTAACTACAGTGATAACATTAAATTATTATATTGTTGTTGATTGCAGAGTGTTACTCACGGCTGTTTTTTTTTTTTTTTTTTTTTTTTGTGTTGAAGCGAGCCCTACAAATTTATACAAAGGATTAATTCAATAGAGGACTACCATCTTACTATTACTTTTAATACTTACTTTATGATAATATTACTGCACCTTGTAAGCCACAATATTTATATTATAAAATTCTTAATAGTGACAACATTAAAGTAAAAGACAATATACAGAAATATAAATTTCAGTTCCATTTCTATAAAACATTACATATCTGTCTTCCATTATTCTTAGGGTTTATAATTGTGAATTTATATGCGGCCTATATATATATCTAGCTTTCACCCACACGACTTAATTATTAATGTTGGCAATCTAGCAAACCAGTGCATTTTGAGGGGCAGAACTGTAACATTATTCTCCGGCCAAAGAGAATATATGTTCGTCACCTTTGTTGCGAACTTGCGGGTGCAACTAAGGTTGTCTCCTTTTTATCCTGTGCAAGAACTGTGAGAAGTTTGTGTGCATCTCGTAGCCGTATTTAGTCCGTTAGTTGCTATGGTAGGATGAGTAAAAGCATTCCTTTCAGCGGCAGCTGTATTTCCTGGTTATATGTTCTGGGCGACTGGGTAGTCTTATTTACAATGTAGGTAAAAAGTTCATCTTCCAGAGTATATATAGTAACAATTAAATATAACAATAAATATATATATATGTTGCATATCAATAGAAAGAGTATTTGATTTTACATTTGATGGTAAGAATGGATAATGAGTTGCCATGCTCAGTCGCAGCTGAGCGGGCATGCAAGTTGCAAAATAGGTGATAGGTCAGGTAGGTCAGGTCAAGGTACCTGAGGGAGAATGGATTTCTACCTGGTACATTTTAAGGGTTACAATTTTAAAACATGTGTATACCTTGATAGGGGTTACTAATACAAATATGTGTATGCACACTACACCTTTGATTCGTCCAGGTTTAATAGAAACAGTGGATTTGCTGTAAACTTTAACTTAATCATTTGGTTATGTAATTATTGATGAATGTTACGTTACGATGGATAACAATGTTTTTATTACTTTAAACTTTTAAGCTAACACTCACACAGTTCACAATGGTGTGTTTAGTGTGGCGAAATAATATCAGTTATATATCCAACTCGAAAATATTAATCAGTTATTACATATCCCTATGTCCGTCTAACTCGTATACACAACTGATTCAATTTATCCTGCAATATCTTCACTCACGTCGCTCATACATTCATCCCCAACCACCTTCATTCCTCCTTCTCGTTTTTCCCTCTCACCAGTGAATGCTTCGAATGAAACTTTCAGTGGATGGTGCGATAGTTCTATATCAGTCAGAAGTGGCAACACTCCACCAGCCCCTCCATAACCTCCCCCCATCTGTTCCTCTCTCTCTCTCTCTCTTCCTCCCTCCCTCCATAACTCGTCAGGTAGAAATGACCCCATGATGAGTGAGCTCGTGTCTCCATCCCATCAGCTCGCGACTGTACATACAGCCACAATCAAATATCCACCGACACTTTCCTTCCTTCGTAGTAAATATCTTGGTAATAAAAAAAAAAAACGTGTATGATTTTGCAGCAACTCATAATAATTGAAGGGGTTGAGTTGACGTAAGGAGGTGTTGTATGATTATATTGTCACGAGTCAGCATAGACTCGTGACGTAATTTGAATTACAGAGAGTTGGAAAATTCCATACTGGAGAATGTTCTAGAGTAGGGGAATATTCCATGAGACAAAGGAGGTAGGTGCGGGTTAATCTGCAGGTAGTCTTAATCCGCTGGTAGTATCCAAAAATAGACCAGGTAATTAGAAAAGGGTCAGGAAGGCTGGGTTTCAACTGAATTTGCCACATTCAGTCATATAGGTGTTCGTACATTAAGTACATCTTGTATTGATAAATTATGCTACCAGGGTAATTTATGGTATTGTAAATGATCGTGAAGTGGAGGGGAATTATCGGGAATTATTAGCACGCCATAGGTAAATTGCTATTGCATGTATAACTCAGGAATATGTGGGTACAATGTAAATCGTAGCCAGTTAGGAAAAACGAACAAAGATAGGAGGAGGAGTCAGAGAAATTTTGAACCAGTTAACCCCTTAAATGCGGTATATGGAGGAATTCACTGTGCTGGTATCTAGCCAAATACTTACTATCTCAAAACTGTATAAAACTTATATCAATGTACTTGTCTCGTGTTTGTGCATCATGCATCGATTATATTTTGTATTTACATGCCTTGGTTTTGCCAAAATTGTTACACGTAATTGGAGAGGTTGACGACACTAGGAATTCTATTATACCTTCCTGATTATTGATCACCAGAGAAAATGAATGGGTAGAAGCATACACTAAAATAAACTGAATAATTCTATATGGCTAAAAATGTCATGGATATCTACATGCTTCTATTCACAAAGTTACTATCTGGCGATTGTTTCACTTGTATTGCCTAAAAAATTATAACCTTAGTTATACAACTGCATGAATTTACTTCACAAAGAGTATTTCCACCACCTACACCCTCTAGTGTGTGTGTGTGTGGAGATTTACCGTTTGAAATGAGGTGAGTCAGGTCAAAAATAGGCTGTCTCTCTCTCTCTCTCTCTCTCTCTCTCTCTCTATATATATATATATATATATATATATATACTTTGCCATATACAAATTTACGAAAAATACTATATACTCGGTGCACGGGATAGAAAAAGAGTACGAGCCGTCTCTTTGCTTCCTCTGCATATATATATATATATATATATATATATATATATATATATATATATATATATATATATATATATAACACGAAGTTAGACGAAGAACTAGTTTAGAAAGGAGACCATTACAGATGTGGGAGTGAAGAGGTATAAAGAAGAAACGCTGTATAGGTGATGAAGGAGGTAGACCAATTATCAGCTTATGAACTTATGGATGTGGCGGATTCAGCCACACCTGTTATGAAGTATACATGCCTTCCTTATTTGTTATGTATATGTTCTGTGCAATACATGCACACCGGTGTAAATGCTGTTAGGCCCGTCAGGGTGTGCTTGATCTAACATGAAATAAGAGGGAGGGAGTGGGACCATGGGAAGGACATGTAGAGAGGGAGGAGGTGGTGGAGGGCTAACCGCGGCATCACCCAAAACCACCGAGATCTCGGTGGTGTTGCCTCACCCCCTACCCCTCCACCCAGGGTAATAAAATAATTATCATCTTATGTACTTACATATCAGGAAAAGAGATATGTACAGTGTGTGTGTGTGTGCAATATTGGTGATGGTTTGGGTCGTGGTTTTAGTGGTAGCAATGGTGGTAGTAATTGTGGTTAGGTTACATACATAACCAGTATTTGTACATACTGGTTATCAATATACTTTCACACCCAAGCATTATATAAATATAAAAGCATTAGCCTACATAATACATTGTACATAGTACATTGATACCCAGTATGTATAAATGGTTTAGCAATTGTGTATGTAGCCTAATAGCCTAGTAAAAAAAATATATGCGGGAAGGACATGTTTGATCAAGCACACTCCGACACCATATTCACTCCTACTGCCACAACTTACTAAGCACGAGTGCAGTATTACCTATATACCTATGGTATATTATATATCATCATTGAAAATAATAAGAGAGAGAGAGAGAGAGTTATTACAGTACGGAAGGCTAGGGGAGAGGAAGAGGTAAAGGAAAGGGAGGGGGAGACAATTATCAGATTAGGTTCTTATGGGTGTGGCGAACACACACACACACACACACTGGAGAGGGAGTTTCTCAATAACCGCAGATGAATGAGAGGTAATAATGTAGTGTAACCTGTTATATGAAGCCCGAAGGCTGAGCAAAAAATTTACTCATCTTCACTCTTTACATCTTGCAAGTCATATAATTAAAAAAATAAATATGACTATATATTAGATTTGAATAGAGTACGTAACAATAACAGCTAGAGTCATTTGTACTGCCGACTTCAAGCTATTGGTTGATATGAGTATGGTATATTTTATAAATCTTGAGAGGGAAAGTGTTTGTTATTCATTAATTTTCATGGAAAATAATTTCTCAATAATATCTTTGATAGAGATTGAACCTTTTTATTATCTTTTTATATATATATATATATATATATATATCTCAACCTCGGGGATTGGTTGGGTTATTTTTTTCTTTTATTTGTCTTTTACTTCATTTTTATCATTATTCTGTTGTGAATATTTGCTTACACAGGGTTGGTCTTGGGGTGGAGAAATAAATACAAATTTCCCCTTTTTTATTATAAAGTAACCCCCCAACCCCACCCTTTTCCGACCAGCATTCAATTTTCGCATAATAAGTATAGTTTTCTTTTGACTTCGCTCCTCCTCTCTGTACCACCTGTCCATTCTGTAAACTAAGAAAAACTTTCATCATAACTCTTCTCAATAATGATATATAATATACCATATAATGAAAAATAATCACTAGACGAAAGCATGCATCCTTACCCTCTTGTCCCACGAGTAATACTGAAATTATCGGTGTAAATGCTGTTAGGCCGGTCAGGGTGTGCTTGATCTAACATGAAATAAGAGGGAGGGGGTGGGACCATGGGAAGGACATGTAGAGAGGGAGGAGGTGGTGGAGGGCTAACCGCGGCCTCACCCCCTACCCCTCCACCCAGGGTAATAAAATTTACTGGACATTTTACATTTCCTCATTTGAGGCTTGGATGCAGGGCAGTTATGACGCACTGTACACTACCCCAAGATTTAGAGGCAGCTGGGTATCTCTTGAGAGATAGGGAGAGTGAGAAGAGCAATAAACAGTCTGGTGCTAATTACAGTCCTTCTCTCTCCCAGAAAAATAATGCTCACTGACAAGATCTAGGTAGTGGCAATTTCAGCACTGAGTTTGAAATGGAAATGAAAGATTCAGCAGTGAAAGGGTTAACCCTTTCGCTGTTATGCGCATCTCTAGACGATCACCTTACAATCCTGCTATGCAAGTCTAAAGACTCCAGCTCGACAGCCTGCTAGCATACGCATCTTGAGACGACCAGAATAGTTGACCTTGACTCACTTCACACGGTCAGATAATAAACCCACTTTGCCGCCTCTCCCTTCCTCTCTCGTCCTCCCTTCCTTTTACTTTCCCTTCTTCCTCCTCCTCCTACTTTATCTTCGTTTCCTTCCTCGAATCCTTTTATATAAGACTGAGTGTACATTTTCCATAATTATATATAATATAATATTGAGAAAGTTTTATAAATGAAAAAGAGTGTCCAGTAAAGGAGTAAATACAAATTTACTTACACATGATCCCCAACAGCATAAAGCCCTATTCCTACCCCTCCCTTTCTTCGTGAGCGATAATTCCGATGCATTTCCCTTGATGTACATGTTATTTGGAGAGAGAGAGAGAGAGAGAGAGAGAGAGAGAGAGAGAGAGAGAGAGAGAGAGAGAGAGAGTTATTACAGTACGGAAGGCTAGGGGAGAGGAAGAGGTAAAGGAAAGGGAGGGGGAGACAATTATCAGATTAGGTTCTTATGGGTGTGGCGAACACACACACACACACACACACACACTGGAGAGGGAGTGGCTCAATAACCGCAGATGAATGAGAGGTAATAATGTAGTGTAACCTGTTATATGAAGCCCGAAGGCTGAGCAAAAAATTTAATCATCTTCACTCTTTACATCTTGCAAGTCATATAATTAAAAAAATAAATATGACTATATATTAGATTTGAATAGAGTACGTAACAATAACAGCTAGAGTCATTTGTACTGCCGACTTCAAGCTATTGGTTGATATGAGTATGGTATATTTTATAAATCTTGAGAGGGAAAGTGTTTGTTATTCATTAATTTTCATGGAAAATAATTTCTCAATATTATCTTTGATAGAGATACTGCCATGGATAACAAACACTTTCCCTTTCTAGATTTATAAAATATACCATACTCAATGATATCAACCAATAGCTTGAAGTCAGCAGTACAAATGACTCTAGCTGTTATTGTTACGTACTCTATTCAAATCTAGTCATATTTATTATTTTAATTATATGACAAAAAGAGAAAAGATGAGTCAATTTTTTGTTCAGCCTATTACAAAGTAACCCTCCAATAAAATAAATAATGCATAGGAAAACCCATCCTCTGTGGAAGCTAGCCATGTTTATGTACGACCAGAAAGTACAGCCTCCCTCATTGTCCTCACTCTCCCCAGGGGGAATAGGATTACTAGGGGCACGGGGTGAAGGGGGCTCGTCAGAGAGAGAGAGGGTGGGGAACAGTTACTATATTTTTACACACACACACACAAACAGAGGTCTGATATTCAATAGTGAAAAGGTACACACTTTATATATATTTTTATTGATATTTAGAAATTATAATACATATAATATATATTGAATATTTTAGGTAAACAAACAATTGCATGAAGTTTCTCTCTCTCTCTCAGTAAGTCACCGTAGAGCGCTGGTGGATCAGAAATTCTTCAATGTGTGGTAATCCCTGAAGCAACCTACTATACATAGTCCAATGTTGCACTCATTGCATATGATGACTACTCGAGTGCGTTTCTTTTGACGTCGGGTTGTGTGCTTGCATACATAGCAGTCTCTTGGTTTTTTCTTTCCATTCGCCATCTCAGTATGTACTGGATAATGGCGACTATATGCGTCTATTATGCGATCTGGCATGGGGTTAGGGCGTCGACCTTTGATGTTGGTAGTAGGTTCTCCAAAGTCCTCCAAAAGCTGGTAAGCAACATTGTACACAAACTCGCGTAGCTTTGGCTTCTTAGAGGGGTCAATATTCTTTTTGACAAGCCAGAGATTGTAAGCATTGAGCATTGTGATATCTATCAAGTGGAAGAAGAACTTGTGGTACCACTTGACAGACTTTCTCAAACACTCAACGCCACTTATCTGACTGTCAGACTTGTCTACAAGGCGCATATTTTTAGTATAATCTACCACAACATCAGGCTTCATGATGGATTTTTTTGTTCTGTGGTGAATCTTTCCGGTTGGAACTAGTTCACCCTTGTGAATGGTGGAAAGGAGGTGGACTGGCCGCCTATCGTTCCACTTGTATGCGCCAATCTTGCCAGACTTTTCACTTTGGATGAACAGTTCCGTCTTGCGTCGCTTCCTACTTCTCTCGTGGTGGGGGCGAGCTTCCTCTTCAGAATCTGGTGTATCACTAGAACTAGGGTTTTCAACTCGAGTTTTATTTCCATTGAATTTCGGCATGAATTTCCTATTCGCCCGTACAGTTCCACATGATCCCGTTTTGTTGTCATGCAGGAATTGGCACAGAGCAGGGCTTGTATACCAGTTGTCGGTGTACAATATATGACCCCTGCCCAGGTAGTCTGCCATCATTTTCTTGACGATAGCACCAGACATACCTATAGGGTCTTTCTTGTGCACCACTGGTATATCTATATTTGTGCCGGTGTAAACAATCATGTCAAGCACAAATCCTGTATCACAGTCACATAAAACAAATAGTTTCAAGCCGAAGCGATGTCTTTTAGAGGGTATATATTGTTTGAAAACTAGCCGACCTTTGTATAGCATAAGTGACTCATCTATGACCAGCTTTTGAAATGGATAGAAACATTTCTTGAACCTTGAAAGGATCATCGAAAATATACCTCTCACTTTCCAGATACGGTCTTCTTTGTTAGGATTTTCATTGTCTGAGAAGTGAAGAAAACTCAACAATAATAAAAATCTATCACGAGGCATATACTTGCTAAACAAAGGTGTGCTGATGAGGGCATCGTTGCGCCAGTAATGCTGGAGAACGTGTTTTTTGCAAAGAGGCATAATCAACATCAATGCCAGAAACACAAACAGCTCCCTGACAGTTTAGCTTCCCAATTTCGTATTCTCGAAAAAGGGGAA
Organism: Petrolisthes cinctipes; assembly: GCA_033782935.1. Taxonomy (NCBI): domain Eukaryota; kingdom Metazoa; phylum Arthropoda; class Malacostraca; order Decapoda; family Porcellanidae; genus Petrolisthes; species Petrolisthes cinctipes. Next base: position 71,653 of record JAWQEG010000122.1, on the reverse strand, counting down.
ATGAAATCCATATGCTGAGACACCCAACTATTGTATCTGTTCGTTTTCTCAGCTATATAGGACATCACTTCCTCATCGATGAAGGCACGAAAGAAGGCACTCTCTCTTGCCTCGTCATTGCAAGGCCAGTCCCTTGTTGTACCACTCCTGTTTGGCCGAAAATCGTGCTGGTCTGGTACAAAGTCTGACCCCTCTGACCAGTCAAAAGAAAACACTTCACGCAGATTTACAGGTGTTCCGTCGTTCTCATTTCCTTCGTCCTCGTCACTGCTAGAACTAAGTGCATTGTTACCTAACCACACTTCGTCACTGCCAATGACGTCAGATTCACTCCCACTAGAATCACTCCCACCATCCTCCATAAACAAAAGCGGTATAATTTTTGATGGTGTTAGGTTACGCTGACGTGGATGTGATCGTGGTGTGGATGAATGACGAGAAGTACTCGGACCTGGAACAATCAGAGTGGGCACAGATTCAGTGGTGGTGATGGATGATGAAAGAATGGTAGTTGACTGGCCTCTTTTTTTCCCATTCGTATGTCTTGGTGTTACTGGGGAGTCAAGCTGGGCATCCCTTTCTTCATACGCCAGCTGTCCTTGTGTGCTTGTGGATTGCTTAGGGAGAGTAATGGTGGTAGAGGAGGAGGAGGGGTGAAGCTGCTGATGAAATCTCGAGGATAGGGAACGTGCAACAGGTGTACGCATTTTCTGTGGATCTCCCTTTATTTTTTTTCTTACTGTAGGGATGACCTCATCTTCTGTCTCACTACTGCTGGAGTAAGTAAGGGAGGGCCTCTGAAGTGACTTTGGCATCCGTCTTCTGCTAATTATTCTCCCTGTGAGTGGCTGGCTAGAGTCCAATAGATCACTACTTCCTCCTTCCATGGTGTCTGTGGGGTGACTGACTAAGACACTAAGTTGATGAAAATTTGACATATGGAAGGGGTTGACGGATATCGCCATGACCTTAATTAACTCAACTGGGTCAGCAGGTAGCTGGCTGTATTTTGGCTTGCCGCACTACCTCACTAAGGCCTGAATTGTGGCTGATCGCACCCAATGGGTTAAGGAGGAAGAATTGGGTCAGTTGGAACAAGACACACTTGAAGGAAGGAACACACTCGTATCGTCAGCTTCCCTTACCTAGATAAATCCTCCACGTGTGCAGTGGGGAGTATCAACGTAAACGCCGAATTCGTTGTATATTACGCGATTCACAAGGCTTTACAGTTGTATACTGACTAGTTGCATTGACGCTGGTTCAGTAACTGAATTAAGGTAAGGGAGTTGGATCTTTGAAGAAAATTACGAGTGTGTTGTGAGACTCTAAAGTGTGAGACATTAGAAAATATTCCAACTCGCGTAACAATTGATAGAATTACTACAGTGTTAACGTAAGCTAGACTATCGTCACGCGAGCGAGAGCGAGAGGTAACGAGAGCGAGTAGCTAGTTAGCGTTGCGTGAGCGTGAGTTGTGTGTGTGTGTGTGTGTGTGAAATTTAATTATTCATGTTGGCATACTGGAGTTGAATAAATATAGAAATTTGCAATTGGTTGTTTGAATACACCAGTAGATTTGTTATCTATATAAATACATATATATCGGGAAGAACCCTTAACATAAATTATTATTATGTGCGTGGTGCTTGAGGCCTAAACGGGGAATTAATCCCCGACTTTTTGTTCTTCGCTGCAGCCAACCAACGAGATCATAAATTAACAGGGCAAGGTAAGTTGTAATTGTCATATTATAAAATACATTATCTATCATTCTCACATCACCGTCACATATATTCCGATATGATACTGATTTACTTGCACGATGGATGGAAGGAAAGTGTCGGTGGTTATTTGATTGTGGCTGTACAGTCGGCCTCAGGAATACGTATACACCACTGTGACATCAAGGGTTCGTAACTACAACATTTAGTACATTAATTTCCTCATACCAAACTTTTCTCGTAATATTGTCTGGTTAGTACTTGTATCAGTCAGCAAAACAAAAATGCCTACAGTATGTGCAGAATAAAGATTCCTTATAACCAATGATCTGTGTACAAATTACTGACGCCGACTGTACAACACCCTTAACTAAAAACGGCAACAAATGTACTGGACTTTTGATATATGATACAGTTAAGATAATTAAAACAATGTTGTATATATGATAGCATTACAAATGTTTCACCATCTCACCACCACACAAAAAAATATTTACAGTTTAACCTTATAAATAGATTTGTACGAGGTTACAGCTATTGTAGGCTACTCTAAACTACACCATATTTGGCCTAAATGCTACTTCATTACAAACTTATATACTGTAGTAATATAATGAAATACAACCACGACAGATTGATGGTTCATTTTAATTAAGGGAGGGTAAAATCTGAATATCCAATTAGTCCCATTAAATATTAATATACGAGAGGTTGCCTATCCGTCAAGAAGCAGTTGAAGGCAGCCTAACTACTTCTGTCAGCAAGGATTCTAGCAATGTGCAAAACAAACCTAATAATTATATATCGCAGTTAGATCTACGTAGTTTCAAATTGTCTATAATTATGTTGTAAGCACTAGAAAACAACAGCGTGTGTACAAATTCCTTTGGACAATAGTACTAAATATCTTTATCTTGGTATACTCTTGCCTAAAGATACAAATATAATAAGTAGGCTACCTAATGTTATTATCGTATTCTCATGAAAACGTACTGTAATGAACTGGAGGCGAATTATTTACATCAAACTATATTAACACTGTAATAGATATTGTTCATTTGTGATGTGTTAAAATTGGAGGTAACAAGAGTCTTTCAAACATTTCCAAGAAACACCAATATAGCACAACTATATTGAAGGAGCTTGTTTCGCAGCATAGTCAGGAGGAATCATAAGTCCTCAATTCCTGTACACCATCACAGGGTCCTTATTAAGGCAATGCACTCAAACATTATACATACTCAAGTCAATGGAAACAAGTCACTCCCGACCCTGTGGTCACTCGGGCTTTCTCGTTATTCCGGCCCCAGTCACTCTGCTGGCCTCACCTTCCTCTGACCCGAGTCACTCCGGCCTCCCTGAGTGACGAGTATATGTGTGTGTATGAATTATGAACTGGCATGTGTTTGAAGTAATCATGTTGGTGTCCTATATACTTCAAATCTTTAAGTTAATGAAAATTTTAAAATGTATATTTGCGCTTCCTTTCATTCAAAGATTTCAGAAAATAACAACAGATCAGTATGGGATACATTATTATACAATTGCTTCTTTATCTCGAGATAAATATATATTCCTCTTCATAAACATGGATACAACCAAGTTCACCCTTAGAAAGCAGGACAGAAAGTTAGGCATCTCTGAGGAATGCGTTCAAAGCCTTGAGTGATGAATGCGAAAGTGGGGAGGAGTCAGTGGAGGTTGACAGGGTAGGTAGAGTGTGGTGCAGCAAGGGATAAGGGTAGGTAGGCTATAATTGTCGTTGGCGACTCACATGTCAGGTATTTAGGGAAAGCGCTCACCATCAGGTTTAGGAGATTAAAGTGTTTGCCGGGAGCTGGGATGGAAAGTGTATTGTATTGGAGAGGTTAAAACAATGCCAGACAACGGACCTAAAATATGTCTGCCTCAGTGTAGGAGGCAATAATAACACTAGAGTTAGGAGCGAGAGATTGCCGAAGCAGTACAAAGAGACAATATGGAAAATTAGGTCTAGGAGAATGATCACAGTTGTATGTAGCATCTTATCTCCAAGGGAGGGCCAGTCGAGTGGATGTCCAGGGCTAATGGCATCAATATCCAACTAAACATTTTCTGCAAGGAAGTAGGAATACCATTCATTGACAACTGGCCCAGTTTCTATGGCAGGGATGATATGTACAACCACAATCAAATATCCACCGACACTATTCTTAAATTTATTTATTCTTATTAAATATTTTGGTAATAAAGAACAACATGTGTATGATTTTGCAGCACCTCATAATAATAATTGAGGGGGTTGAGTTGACATAAGGTGTTGTATGATTATATTTTGATATGATACAGATTTATTTACACGATGGAAGGAAAGTGTCGGTGGTTATTTGATTGTGGCTGTACACCAGGGATGGGGTAAAAAAAAGGTAGTTCACCGTTAGATAGGACAGCAAGATCGGGAGGTTTCGTTGATGTTAGAACGAATAGAAAACTCGAACAGACAGACGGAGAGAAATACGGCAGTAGAGGGAGAGGACAGGGCAAAGACCCATAGAATACTCTAAGTCTATTGGTCTTGGACAGGGCTACAGGGGAGCTGGGGTCGGAAAGAACTACAACACGTGGAAGGGGATTAAGTATTATTAGAGCTGTCATTTTGGGAGAAGGGAAGAAAGTTAGAAAGTAGAGAGATTGCCCAGAGAAGGATTAATAAAGGAAGTACACATACTGCCATTAGAGTGTATTACAGCAATTGCAGGAGTCTGTGCAACAAAGTTAAGAGCCATAATTAATACGGAGAAAATTGATATGGTAGCGGTATGCGAAAAGTGGATGAAATTAAGTGTCGAGCTCTTCAGAAACGAGTTCCAAATTAGTGGGTGAAATTTATTCAATGCTGACCGCAGACAAATAAGGGGAAGAGGGGTGTAGCATTATACGTTAGAGATTATCTAAAATGTGAGAAGGCAGATAAGACAAGGCATCACAAAATAACTATGGCTCGTTATCAAGATTGATTGATTGATATTAGGCGCCTAAACAGCGAGGTCATATAGCGCCAGAAAACGGTGATAGAGAGGCGAGACAGCAAGCAGGAAGGAAATAGAAAGGAAAGAGGGACAGTTGAAGAACTAAAAGCTAGTGGCTGGGGTCGAAGGGGAGCCAAAAACCTTAAAGTATTGCCCACATCACTAATGCAGGCAATACCCACCTACGGGGTCAAGAACGGTAGAGATAATCTTATTTTACGAGTTCTGTATAGACCACCAAATTTGAACAGGGAGAACAGTAGATTGTTATGGGAGGAAATAATTCAGCGTTGATAAATAAAGTCTGTAGGATACAGTAGGAAAATATTCAACTTTAGGAATATTATTAACTGGATGGATCAGACAGCAAACAGTCATACGAGTTTCTAAAGACGATATATAGGATAATTTCCTCTATCAGTTAGTACAGTTGGGGAATAATGTTTGTGAACACTGTTGGCGGCTTCTGGCAACATCCCCAAAAGTAAACACATCAATGAGAGAAACTATTTATGAATTGAAGGATAACTTTTATTTCACTGTCTGTGGTTGGTCGACGTCACCCAATATCAGTTATCATTATGTAGTAATGAATACATTTTGTCTATTACTAACGTGTTGATCACTGACAATGTTACCAGAAGCCGTCAACAGTGTCCAGATACTTTGTTCCCCAACTGTACACTAGAGAGCCTTGATTGATTCCTCCAACTTATAATATATGCTAGGAAACAAGACCAGATTAATAATAATAATAATGGTGTCCCAGAAGCCGTCAACAGTGTCCAGATACTTTGTTCCCCAACTGTACAAGAGCCAACAGAGGGAGACAACATACTACATCTTGTTTTGAGTAACCAAGAGAGTTTAGTACAGTCTGAGGATCGGAGATACTTTAGGACATAGCGACCACTGTGTAATAACATATCAAACAAACGGTAGGGAAAGAGTTACAGAAAACCCAAAAACTGTGACAAATTTTCGTTTAGCAAACTTCGAAGGATTGAGGAAACATCCGACGGGCATTGCAGAGTGGAACATTGGAGGTACAGTCGTGGTCATTAATAATCATCCACCTATGGGTATCTCAAACAATTTACTGTCTAATGTTTTCACGTTCACATATGATGTTATTGTTTTAAGTAGTGTGTAGCTGCTTGTATTAAATTAAAAGATGGTAGTTAACCTATTTATTGGAAAGTTTATTATCTAAGGAACAGAGGGAAGCTATCAAACTCTTACGTGAATTACCCCTTTATTGGTATAGTGGAACCAGCACAGCTGGATTGCTATGGGATACACCCCTTTTCCAGCCCAGGCCCCGTTAAGGCATAATCTGGGCTAGAAGGGTCTATTCCGTGATGATCATCAGAAGTAAATCAAATTTAAATCTGGCGCTGTACTGATATGGGAGCCACCTGGTGGTGGCCTGTATAGGTACTGACCCCGCTCTAGAGCAGATGACGCTCTTCCACTCTGTCGTGAAACACGTTACTGTCAACATCTTCGCTCCTCGCTGCTACGCTATGGTATTGTGTCACGTGTTCCTGCTATCGTTTCTTTTGTGTTCTAGTGGCTTGCCTGCTTTGCAGAGGTATGTGTGTGTGTGTGTGTTTTAGGTGCGTAAGGGTTTTAGTGTGAGGATTTATTTCCTTTCCAGGGGGGTTAAGTTCATTCTTCTTCCCCTGGGGGGGGTATGTTGGTGTATTTTTCCTCGTTTTTTTTTTGGTGTTAGCGAGGTTTTTTCCTCCCCACGTGGGGCCCTTGCCTCCCCACGTGGTGCGGGTGTAGGGCTACTTAGCCCCTTATTGATGTTTCCCACGAGTGTGGTTTAGTGTTACGTGGGGTGCGGGGAGCGAGGATTGTGCCCAGGTTCTCATTTCCCCTTCCCAGCGTATTTTTGTTTTTTTTTCTGGTGTTTTCCCAGTGTGTCTGTTACCCTGGGAGTTAACCCTCATGCTGTCTGTGCCTCTCCTTTGGGGCCTGCAAACCGGGGGTTGTTTCCCCGCCCCCGCGGGAGGGTTTTGTTTGCCTTTCAGGGTTTTTTCCTGGGTTGATGCGTGTGGGGGTTATGTTTGGTGTTTGTTCCCGGGTCCGAGGGGGCTTGCTATCCCCCTCTGCCCGTGTCCTATTATTTTTGTGTGTGTCTTTGTACGCGTGGTTTCATGTGTTAACCCCTTTTTGTGAATTTTTTCCCCCGCAGTCTACTCGTGCCTTATGTGCCTCTACGGGGTGTACTGTGTGGGTGTCCCCTGACGGCCACCAGCATTGTTCGCCCCACGCACCCTGCTTCACTCCCAAGGGTTACGACCCTTTGGTGTGTAGTGTGGAAGGCTGTATGTTGTGTTTTTCTCTGCACGTGGCGCGAACACGTGTGCGTGTTTGCGCCTTGTGTGGGGATTTTCCCCGTGTGTGTGTTGGTTGGTGTGTGCGCTCACGCTGTGACTGTCTTCCCCCGTGTGCTGTGAGTACTTGTTTGGGTTTTTTCTCCCCGGGTTTTTAGTCCTGTGGGGAGTTAGGTTATTTATTTACACGTGTCCCCTCTCCCCTGTGTCTTGGGGCCTCTGCACCTTTTTGGTGTTTTTCCTTGTCAGCTCTTTTAGTGTCATTAGGATATTATTCTGATAATGTTGCCTGCACTTCTGTAGCTGCCTTACCAAGCAACGTTTTACTCACTACACCTGCTTGACTTCTTCCAACCGGTGCTGGTTTCGTCTGCTTCCTTTTCTTTGATGCCTTTTTTACTAGCTCTTGCTATTCTTTTTTCCCAGTGTTGAGGCATTGCTTGAGCTCCCTCCGAGTTGCTACTACTGTACTGTTTTTAATCTGCGTTGTAGCATTCTTCTTCGTGCAGTACTGTTTTTTCAACATTCAGTACCATCTTTTTTCTTACAATTCAGTACAGTTTTTATAATTTTTTTTTATTTTATGCGGTAGGGTAGTAAGACTATCTATCTTTCTTCTTACAACATAAACTCTTACTTTGTGCTTGCCTTTATTGGGGGTAAGAGAAGCTTAACCTTTACTTTCTGGTAGAGTAACATGTTCCTCCATTAAAACCCTCTCCCTCCTTGGGTTTCCTAGGGTCTACTCTTGGATTTTGGGGACCGTGTTTGCGGGGTTTTTCCCCAGCAGTGTGGGGGTGAGTATGTGTGGGTTAGTGTTTTGCCTTGGGAGTTAGTGTTTTCCTCCCTTGGGGTGTTGTGTGTTTTTCCATGTGTGTACACGTGGGTTCACGCAGTCCACTCGTGCCTTGTGTGCTTCTTCTGGCTGCACCGTGAGGTTGTTCCTCGACGTGCATCACCACTGTTCACCCCACACATGCTTCTGCACTCCCAGGAGTACGTTCCTGCTACGTGCCTCTCGGGGTCACAGGGGATCAAGCTCCTAGCACCCCGCGGAGTCCCCGTTGCCATCCCTGGATGGTTCTGTGCCTCCCTTCTGTGGTTTCCCACCATTCCCGGAAGCGAGCCAGACCACCACGCTGGCCCCCCTGGCTACCTGACCGGTACCAGGACCCAGCAGGGAAGCTGCTTCGTCTCCCCCAAGGGCGAGCTCCTCGAGCCGCTCGCGGGGGTGCAAGCATGAGTCCAAGAGAAGGTCTCGCCCTCGGGTCCACAGGGTTTCGGGTCCCTAGCACCCCGAGAGGCCTCCTCTCCTTCCTTTAGTCGGCTCTGATAACCCCCCCCCCCCTGAGGTTCCCACCTCAGCAGGAGGGGGTCGGGCTGCACCCCTGGTTACCTCCCAGGTAACAGGGCCCAGCAAGGAAAGGCTCCTTCTCCCCCGCGGACGCGCTCAAAGAGCCGCTCCCGAGGGAGCAAGCGTAGCACCAAATGCAGGACCTCCTCAGCTAAGGACCCGGTGGGGTACTGACCGACGAACCTGCAGGTCCCTGCCAGCTAGGCTCCGACCACAGCCTAGGGTACTACCTATGCACAACCTAGTACCAAGAGCAGGTCCCTCTCAGCCAAGGACCCGGTAGGGTCCCAACTGATAAACCTACTAGGACCTGGCCAGCTAGGGGGCTACCCAGGCACAACCTAGTGCCAAGAGCAGGACCCTTTCAGCCAAGGACCCGGTGGGGTACTAACTGGCAAGCCTGCTAGGACCTAGCCAGCTAGGCTCCTACCACAGCCTAGGGTGCTACCCATGCACAACCTAGTGCCGACAGCAGGACCCGCTCAGCCAAGGACCCGGTAGGGTACTGACCGACAAGCCTGCGAGGACCTGGCCAGCCAGTCTCCTCCACTGTCTAGGTGCTGCCTATGCACAACCTAGCACCAATAGCAGGACCCGCTCAACCAAGAACCCGGGAGGGTACTGACTGAGAGGCCTGCTGGGACCTAGCCAGCTAGGCTTCGACCACAGCCAAAGTTCTACCTGTGCACAACCTAGGGGCTACCTCGGGCTCAGCCAAGGTGCTGCCAAGGTGCTACCTATGCACAACCTATGCATAACCTATGCACAACCTAGGTGCTACCTAGTGCGACATGGTCCTCAGCCTAGAGGCTACCTGGACCTGAACCTAGTGGCTAGCTGGACCTGAACCTGGGGCTCAGCCTAGGGGGTACCTGGGACTCAGCTGCAGTTCATGAAAGTTTATAACACACGGCCTCTTTGCCGCGTGAGGGAAATAGGAGAGCGAATGCGATAACGTTTCAAAACATTCTCAGATCTGTAACAACACTCAAACTCGGGGTTTTTTCCAGTCACTGGCCTCCCTGACATTGACGTTTTTACGTCCCTCTTTTCCCGTATTGATTCGCAGGTGGTCACCATGGTTCTCCGAAATGTCAGTCATTCTTTACCAAGAACGAGACACCCTACCCTGTGCTGACATAGGGTTTCAATTGAGGTATGTCTTCCAGCGGTGGGGCAACTGTTGGTCCCCCATAAATTCCCACAAAAGTTTGTTTATTCATAATTTGGCTTAGCCTCCCCAGAAATATCAGGTAACTGCTTGACCCACCAGTCTTCTTTCTGCTTGGCTCGGAAGTTTTCAAAGTAGTTTTTTCACCTCACTGTGGTCCTCACCAAATTCAAACAAACCATTGATAAACTATACGGCTCCGGTTGTTGCCTACCGTCCTACCAAGCTGCACATGTCACTCTTGGTGTCATGTCCAAGTTCTCAGGGATGATATTACAGCTACCCTAGTCCTCGCCTCGGATCACCTGTTTTGTATCCCCATACCAGGGAGACATGGAGCAGCAAGATTTGTGTCTTGTACACCATACTCTTTCAATGGGGGCTTTTTAACTATGTCCTTAACTTTTCATCGCACGCATTCCACTTAGGGGATGCGGGCGAGGGTATATTGGGGCTTCGGCTTACCCTGGTCAATGCCTTGTATTAATGCTTAGGACGGTCCTGGCGTTACACTCACGACACTATCCCAGACAGCCTTTTGAGATTTAAGGTTCGCCTCATTCCCTAGTGGGGGAGCCAGCCAATTATTTGCCACCCCACATTCCCACTATTGCAACGGTACCCGTTCCTGAACCCGCCCTTCTCCTCACCTTCCCTGCCGCGTCGCCGGTAGGGGACTCTAGTCCACCTGGGGATGTTGGAGCCATTCCCATTCCTCCAATCTCTCCGGGTCTCTAGTCCCCAAGGGGCACCCTGGCGGAGGAGCGGGCTGCCTCTCCTCCTCCTTTCCCGTCGCCTCGTCCTGTGGATGACGGTTACCTTCCCTACTCTTGGGCCTTTCTTCCTCCGTCCTGGACTCACTCTTCAGAGGAGGGTAGACGGGTGCGTAGTCTCCCGATCCTTCTCAACCAGACGTTTGGGTGAGGAGGGACGACGGGCTAGTGAAGCGGGGAGCGGACGAACCTTTCGGTTTGTCCGTAGGCCACGCGCTCTTCCCCACCTACTGTGGTGGAGGCGGCGGGACCCGTTCCTGGACCTGCTCTCTCTGAGTCCCCGCGGTGGAGCGGGTACGGGATCTGGGGGGGCGGGACATCCACCACATCCTTCAGGACGAGGTATCTGTTCCACTCGCTCTCCCCCACCCCCTGTGTTGCGATGGGGACTCCGCCCACCTTACCACAGGGTCCCCGTGGGAGACAGAAAAGGGGGAGGGTGCGCCCGAAGGGAGAAGGTCGGGCGACTTACCTCCCGTCACCAGTCATCCCATAAGTCATCTCCATTCTGTACAGTCTCATGGTTAGAACATCTTGGCGTTTCTTTTCTCCTCTCGGGATATTTTACCCGAACCTAGGCCATAGCCTAGGTTCGGAGGACTCTAAAAAAAAAAAAAAAAAAAAAGGGGGGGGGGGTCCTCGACCCCCTGGCCTATCCCCTTGAGGCTGTCTTTAAAGACTTACGACTTGCAACACTTTCTGGTTTTAACAGAAAGTTGTCCGTATAGAATGATAATAAATTATATGAGTAACAACCCTTCCACAGCAGCTACCACCCTAGCTCTGGGAAGTCGTTTTATGATGGTCGGCCTCCTGCACTGTTCGCCTCACGCACCCTGCTTCACGCCCAAGGGTTACGACCCTTTGGCGTGAGGTGTGTGCCGCCCCTGGGCGGAGCTGTGTCGGGACACACCCGCCTCTGCCCGCCCCAAACACCCCACCCTTGCCTCCCTTCATAACGCGTGGACTAGGGCCAGGAGAGTGGCACACAAACGAGACTGCTCTTCCTTGATGTGGGCGGACCCGACTTTGGGAACGGTACTGGGTTTATCCAGGACCCGTTACCCTTCTACGTGTCTCTCGGAGTCTCAGGGGATTGAACCCCCTGTTAATCGAGAGATTTTGTCTCCCCTAGACAGTACTGCGACTCCTCTCCGGGGCTTTACACTCCGGGAGGCGAGTGAGTCCGTCGCGCTGGTTACCAGACATACCTAACCGGTACAAGGGCCCAGCAGGGAACCTGCTGCTTCGTCGCCCCCTAGAGCCGGCTCCTCGGGTCGCTCTCGGGTCCTGCCACTCCAGGAAGACCCGGACTCGCCGTCGTTCACCGTCCTCCTCGTCTTCTTCCTCCTCCTTGTCGGAGGACTCTCCTTCTCCCTCCTGCAAACCCCGCAAGGTTAAGCGGAGGGAGGAGAGCCCTTCATCGAGGAAGATTGCACGGATTGTCCGCACTCTTGTCCCTACCTCCCTTCTTGCCTTCCCTTCTTCGGGTCCCGCTGTCCTGTCTCCGGTAGCGACACCGGTACCCGTTCTATACGTCATCCCCATCCGGTACATTTTCACACTCATCCCCATGTCATTCATGTTGTACATGTGGGCTGGCGCAATAAATTACATTGTTATGGAATTATTGAGTATCTATTTCCCGACCTTACACGGTGATTAATACTATGATGAGTGACTGGATATAATAAACACACGAGTACAACCTCTTGGTGTTCCCTTTTTCATCCTCTCGGAATATTATTGCCCGAGCTTGGGCCATAGCCCGAGCTAGAGGACTTTTACAAAAAGGGGGTGGGGAGTGGGGGGGGGGGCTTAACCTGCTCCCCCTTCCTCTACCAGACCCCTCCAGTCTGAATATAAAGACTTCAACTGGTGACATTTTCTGGTTTATAACAGAACAGTCTACGGTATATAATGATTATAAATTATATATAAGTAAAAACACTTCCACCACAGCTATCACCCTAGCTTGTGAGGAAGCCGTTTTTTACGTCGGCTTCACCTCAGTTTTTATACTTTCTATGCGTCCCCGCTCTTGACCGCTCTTAACTAGGCCCGTGAATGCCTCCACCTCACCTCCCACCTACCGCATCGCATGCATAGCAATCCAGCTGTGCTGGTTCCACTATATCAATAATAGTGCATTTGTCGCGGCTTTCAGCCGCTTAAATTGTATTTATTGGTTGTGGAACCAGCACAGCTTTAACTTTCCCACCCACCTCCCGATGCGGCAGGCATTCACTTTCTTTCTCATTTGAGTGGAAGAGCGTCATCTGCTCTAGAGCGGGGTCAGTACCTATACAGGCCACCACCAGGTGGCTCCCATATCAGTACAGCGCCAGATTTAAATTTGATTTACTTCTGATGATCGTCACGGAATAGACCCTTCTAGCCTAGATTATGCCTTAACGGGGCCTGGGCTGGAGAAGGGGTGTATCCCATAGCAATCCAGCTGTGCAGGTTCCACAACCAATAAATACAATTTAAGCCGCGACAAATGCACTAATATAGATTATTATATTTGACCGCGACTGCATGTTCCTAGGGGAGCAGGAGATAGAGAATTTATCAGGTAGGAGGAACATTTCCAAAGGAAAACCGGCATTTCTCATTTGTAGACAAGGAGGCCGGAGTGGCTTGGGTGGGAGGCCGGAGTGGCTTGGGTGGGAGGCCGGAGTGGCTTGGGTGGGAGGCCGGAGTGGCTTGGGTGGGAGGCCGGAGTGGCTTGGGTAAGGTTCCATAGTGACTGAGGGCAGGAATAATTAGGGTCCGGCCTCCAGAGCCATTTTATATCAACTCCATACCATAACTAACCATCGAAACATGTTAGGTCAGAAATTACAGAGTGCACATTTCATCACTAAAGTCTACAAGTCATAGTAGGATAGGTTTGGCTTTGTACCAATTAAACCAATAATTTAGGTCTTGAAAAATTACTTGTAGAAATATCTGTCCAATTTCATGTCGGCCATTCACCCACAAGATAATCTCCCCTTAAGGACTAATGCCAGTCTACAGAGGGAGTTTTAATAGTCATTAACCCCTCCGGGACGGGCCAAGAATGGAAATACGTACTGTGGTTCTGGGGGCAATACTCACTTTTTACCCTGCCTGTCCGGGTATTTCCCGGAAAATCACTCTACTTCTCTTACTCCCTACGTCTAAACTACAATACTGAACAACTTAAATTTGATTGTGTACTCACCATCAACTCCTCCTCTTTCCATTAAAACCAACCCCAGCTCTCTAGGACACTCCATTGCCGAGAAATCAAGTGAGGAATGGAGGTCACTTTTCCCGTGAGAGCGAGGCTGCGTTCGCTTTGTGAGCGTGGCTGTGACTCAATCTAGCTGGTTGCACCCGCGGAGTGGAGGTTACAGGAGCGGGTGCGCCCGGCAGCGCGGTAGGATGCACCGAATCGAACGAGCCCGTATTTTCTTCACTACGCCCAGCCATTGTCACGGTCAAGCACACACTGATTGAATGTGGGGATGAAAAGGTCTGGTGGTGAAGTATAGCCAGATCAAAAAAAATCCCGACAAATTTGGCGTTTTTCCCCATAAATTACCAAAAGCGGGATTTCCCGCTGCCCGGACTCTGTCGACAGAGCGGGATTTCCCGCTGCCCGGCCTCTGTCGACCGAGCGGGAAATCCCGCTGCCCGGACTCTGGGGGTTAAACCAGGAATCCTTTACCATCCCATGCCAAGCTTTTGAACCACTTAAACTCCAGCAGCCATTCTGATTATTTTTGGTTCTTGATAATGAAGTCTACCTGCTAAGTAACAACACCGACCTTCGCCTGAACCGGGTTATTTAAACATCTGACATGACGTTAGGATAATGGACCATAAAAATAACATGAACATAAAACACTTAATTAACATTTAACACTCACCCTTCCTGCTTCGCTAACGGGCGACATAACGTGAGAGGCATCTTGAGCGTTGTGGAGTCGTTGAGTGCATCTTGTTTAGAGGTTGGCATACATTCAGTCTTGAGTATATAGTGGTATTGTGTTTACCTGTGGAGTTATAAGGTACCAGTGCTGCCGTCCTTAAGGTGGTAATTCACTTTTGTTACATTGGAGTGCCTTGATTCCTCCAAAGTATGCCAGAAAAGCAAAAATAATGGTGTTCTGTTGCTTGGAATTGTTTGGAAGATTCAGTTGTTCCAGATTTACCAACACAATATTTCCCCCTTAAATACTCTGACATACCACAGACTCTAGCCAAGTTTAGTTATTGTCGCTTTCATACACAAACTGCCAAAGTCTTTTTTAATTTTTATCATCATTTTGGTACTATATCAAAAGATGCGATTTATGCAAAAAAACAATTCCAGAAATTTAAGAATATGACTAGCCATTCGATTATGAGAGCGAGGATATCCGTAAAACAAACACTGCTGTACTAAACGTATACCAAGGATGATAGGCTATAGTCTTATCATCCTTGACGTATAATACTCAGTAGGGTTAACACTTCAATTCACTTCTCTATTATATTTCCACTCGTCTCAGGGCTGACATACGTAGAGGAGTAACTATTTCCATGGCTAGTTACACGCATCGGGACTGTTTAACGTCGAGACACTATTTCACCTCATTTTACACTATTCACACTTAATAAAACTCAACTTTAATAATTTCCAGTCATTTTTTCACGTTTTGAAACACATCTCTACCGGTGAACTTTCAAGTGGGTTTAATATCCGAATAAACTTTAACAACACAGGAACTATGGTAGAGGTAAACTAAGAAGACTATCATGGAGGGAGAGGTGACTAGCTAATTGATTGAGTGATTGATATTAAGCGCCGCAACAGCGAGGTCATATATCGCCAGAAAAAGGTGACTTGAGAGGCGAGACAGCAAGCAGGAAGGAAATAGAAAGAAAAGAGGGACAGTTGAACTAAAAGCTAGTGGCTGGGGCCGAAGGGACGCCAAAACCCTTAAAGTATTGCCCACATCAGGGTCCATAGAATACATGTATTCTATGGACCCTGGCCCACATCACCAATGCAGGCAATACCCATCTACGAGGGAGGGTTGACTAGGTTAAACCATTCAGCAAGGGTATAATGCAAGGTGTGTCTTTTTCTGTGTCTTTTTTTCTCTCTCTTGTGTATTGGCCGTCTGTCTGTGCTTCGTTGGACACATTAGAGCAAACCAACCGTCAGTTCACTGGCATCGCTGGTTTCCACTTCGACTCTACAATAGGTAGGACCATGGCCGAGGTATTCCTTGGCCATGGGTAGGACCAGGATCAACACACACAAGGTCGGCCAGATTGGTGAGGTCGCGGATGGGGGGGTAGTTTGGCGTGACGTCACGCTCGCCGCCTTGGTCCAGCCAGGACCCAGCAATGGGTCCTGACCTGTCGCCTGAGTAGCTAGACTGAGTTTAGTTTGGTCAGGTGTCGAGTACAGGAAAGGTGAAGTGGAAGAATGCCTAGTGTGTGTGCAGTGTGTGGCTGTTTGAATAGTAAAGTCAAGACAGCAGGCACTGATATTAGATATTTTGGGTTTCCAAGAAATGCACATATCAGGGATGTGTGGATTAATTTGTGTCGTCGGGCTGATCCTATTAACCCCAAGCATGCAGTTATTTGTTCAGTTCACTTTACTAAGGATGACTACATTGATGACATGAAAAGTCGTCTACTTGGGATTGCAAGTCCAAAGAACAAGAGACTGCTGAAAGAAGATGCCGTTCCATCCTTACACCTGCATAAACGTAAGTAACACTTTTTAAAATGTTTTACATTTATAGATATGATAAATGCGAAAGGACCTACACCTTTGTTTCAAGGAAAAATGAGGAGGATAACATTCACATGCTACATAATTCGGTTTT
The DNA here is from genome assembly GCA_033782935.1 of Petrolisthes cinctipes. NCBI lineage: Eukaryota > Metazoa > Arthropoda > Malacostraca > Decapoda > Porcellanidae > Petrolisthes > Petrolisthes cinctipes. The sequence goes on along the minus strand of JAWQEG010000122.1, from coordinate 55,417 downwards.
TACTGCAACTCTACACTAATTCCCAATAATGAATATTAATGGATGCCTTGGAGGGGAAATCTGCATGTATCTTGGTAAATGGTTAGGAATAGAAAACATGCGCTATCGTTTTCCTACATCTATTTACCATGTGTAATGTTATGCCATGTGGCAAGGAAGAAAGAGGTACGGAATTTTTGTGGGGAACTATACCTGGTATCCTTAATTGTGATTATAACAAGGTTTTCAGAGCAACATCTTGCCAAAGTAAAGACGTTTACTATCAAGGAAAATTAAAACAAAATGTGTGTGTGTGTTGGTTTGGGTGCAGCCAGATGGATTAGCTCTTTTGAAGCATTCTGATTCCCTCGGGACCAAAACACACATGTCTGTGAGGGTGCAGCCCAGTGATGCCTCATATATGGAGACACCTATTAAAGAAATCATATTTTACTTTATGAAAACGTTTGTGGAAGGACCTAAAACTTTATGTGAAGGGGAAATGCAACAGTATGGGGAAGGGTGACACTCAGACATTCATATGTATGTACCCTACATCACACATGCCTTTTCCAACATTTCAGGTATCAGTCAGCTGGAGATATCTGTGCCAAGGAATGAGAGGGTGGAAAGGCGAGGACGTAAGAGAGCAGTGGATGTGATGCTGTATGATTCCAGTAGCAACATTGACTTGGATCAAGGAGATACTACAACAGAAAAGACGAATGACCCAGCTGAGAGACATAATGCTGGTGGTGATACAGCAATAGACAATGTGCAAGGTATTGTAAAAAGGATTGAAAAGTCCTGTAAAAAATGTCAAGAAACTCAGAAAAAAAGGGTGACACTATTAAAGGAACTTCAAACAGAGGTTCAACAGTGGAAAGAGAAATACAATGACTTGAGAGAGAGTGTCCGTGAACAAGAAATAAATAATAAGGTTCAAGGAAAAGTCAGCCAAATTTTGCAGCCATTTTTTAGTGACACACAAATCAATATTATCATAAATAATAAGAAAAGTGTGAAGTATTGGCCTGACGAGGATATAGCATCAGCCATGACGCTCAGAAGTTTAAGCCCTAAATGTTACAAGTATCTGAAGGACTTTAAAGGTTTCCCTTTGCCATGTGTAAGTACACTCAAAGATAGATTAAAAGAGATTAAATGTGAGCCAGGATTGTTATCATCTGTACTGTCTCTTATGAGGTCACAGGCCCCTACTATGGAACCAAAAGAAAAACTTACAGTCCTGTCATTTGATGAAATGAGTATTGCCAGTCGGTGGAGTTACGATAAAGGTACTGATACACTGTATAAACCTCACAAAAGTGTACAGGTTGTCATGGTAAGAGGCCTTGCTGGTAGATGGAAACAACCGATTTTTTATGACTTTGATATGGCGAATGTGCAGCGCATCTTACTAACACTCATAGAAAAGATTGAGGCAGCAGGATTTCCAGTTGTGGCCATTGTGCACGATTTGGGACCCACTAACCTTAGAGTATGGAAAAAACATGGAATTGATCCATTTAAATCTAAGACAGTGTCCTTTAAAAATCCATGTGCAGACAGGGAAGTTTTTGTTTTTGCCGATGTTCCCCATCTTCTAAAGTTAATTAGGAACAATTTAATAGATTCAGGGTTTGTGCTAGAGGATGGTACTATCATTACAGACGAAAGCATTCGTGAAGTTGTAATGAAAACAAAGACAGAGTATGGGTTAGCATATAAAGTAACTGAAACTCATCTAAATGTTCGAGGACAGCAGAGACAGAGGGTGAAATATGCAGCTCAGTTGCTTTCAAAAACATTTGCAAATTCCATACGATATCTAGGCGAGAAAGGGTTATTGGTAAGCAAAAACTGGAAACAAACTGCTGATTTTCTTACTCTAACAGATGAATGGTTTGACGTCATGAACTCCTCAATAAACAGTGAGAAAAAAGAGCGATGTGCTTTTGGCCTACACAAAGAGATCCAGACAAATGTACTGCTGAAAATGGTAAAATTGATGTCATCAATGAAAGTGAATAACTCTGCGTCTGGGTCGGTCTGTAACTTTCAAAAAGGAATGATTTTGTCCAGTCATTCTCTTATGGGGTTATATGCCATGCTAAAGGAAAATTTCAATCTAGATTTCATTATGACTAGGAAGCTAAATCAGGATTCTCTTGAACGGTTCTTTGGCTGCATACGACAAATGAGTGGCCCTCACGATCATCCAGACTCTGTCATATTCAAGTATAGACTAAAAAAGTATGTATTAGGTAAAGATGTAAGGTTGCTTAGTGACAGAAGTAACATAAGCCAAGAAAACGATGATGACAAATGCTTGAGAGAGGTAACAACTTGTAGCAAAAACATGGATTCATATGATCGTGAGCTAAGCTTAGAGTTATGTATGACAAGTCTCATTTTTAAGAACATGGATATTGAATTGGATTGTATAGATGGTGACCTGTCAAATGATATAAAGGAGATTGGAAGTTTTGCCCCTGAAGGTGATGCTGAACAGAACACAAGTACAATTATAGAGAAACAAGCATTACATTACATAGGTGGTTATATAGTGAGGAAGTTTTCTCTAAAGTATCCACACTTAGGATGTAAGTGTGATGCTAGTGAGAGTACAACAAAGGAAAACTCATGGACTGAGACTGTCAACAGAGGAAATTTGTATGTACCTTCTGAAGAATTTTACTCTCAGTTGAAAATAATTAGGAAAATATTTAAAGCAATCCATGGAGAAGTGCTAAGAGAAGGAACAAATTGTGTGAAAACTCTTAACTTCTGAAATGCAGCTTGCTGGAGTAAATTTGCCCTCAGATGTGATATCATTTTATGCAAAAATATCAATTTTCTTCATGATAAGGCATCTTAATAACAAAATAGCAAAAGCAAAACATGCAAGCAGTGATTCCAGGAGTTATGCCAGGAAAAAAATGAAAACCGAGACATAGAAATGAGACATGTATGTTATAGTGAAATGAAGGCAATAATATTGGATTAACTTATTCTTTTCATTTGTATAGTTTATCATTATATAACTTAATTTACATTCATGTATCCTGTGCTATGGTATGTCTCGAATTCAAATATTGAGCTCATTCCTTCTAGGCTATATATGTATTATTCATTTATGCATGTACATAATTATGCTATAGTATGCCTCAAATACTAATGTTAAGCTTACTCCATCTAGATGTATTATTCATTTATGCCTGTAGGCTATATGTGCTGTTGTATGCCTTAAATACTAATATTAAGCTTACTCCATCTCTATGTGTTATTCATTTATTCTTGTACATAAGATATAAGTGAGACTTAATAATTAAAGGTGGTTGGAGGAAAAACATTGTTGTTTTGATCATTCCTACCGTACTTGGTTCAAATATTGCTTTTCTTCGATGGCTATTACTTATATAAAACATTACTACCCTTCTCTGGGCCTAAATGAGTACTAATATATATCGTTAATAACGCTAAAACACGATAAAAATAGAAATGGGAAGTGGGAGTCTGCCATCCTCTCCCGCGCGAGTGGCTAGCGTGACGTCACAAGAGAGCGGGAGAATTCAATCTGGCCGACCTTGTGTGTGTTGATCCTGGGTAGGACCACGTGTTATTGTAGCGATGGTTGAATTCGTAATTTTACTTTTCACTATACGTGGGCCACTTTGGAGCAAACCATTTTTTACCACTTATATCCGAAATATTTACGAAACTTCTGGTAGCAGGACAATTTTGTTCGTTTTCTGGTTTTTCTACTCGAACCAGAAATTTTGAAAACAATGTGTTTATTTGCATCACCAACTAACAATTTCAATACCACTAGGTAATCGAAGTGCTAATGGTATATACTTCCCAAAGCAGACCTCCAAATAAATCAACACCACCTTGATAATAAGCCAACTTGACAATGTTTTGTTTTTTTCATAACGAAAAAAAAAAAAAATGGTCACCTGTTGTGAATTCACCGTAATAGCATACATAGGTTTATCATCTCCGTACAGTTTTGGACGGTAATTTTCCAGTCTACTCATTCGCTCACTGATGTCCCAGGATATTTTTATACGTAGGTATCCAAGAAAGCTAGATTTGGAAAAATTACACATTTCCGTTTACAGATGACCAACTAACCCCTCCATTATAACCATCCACGGTCCACCTTACAGAGGGACATCGGTTGGCAATAATATGCTGCACGCTTTCTAGACCTAATAGTCTAAAGGCCTTCATAGACTGTCAATCATGCCTGTGTAAACTGGGTGGTTGTGCAGGCATAGCCGTTGTGTGTGTGTGTGTGTGTGGGTGTGATTGATGGTTTGCGCAAATGACTGAACCATATCCAAACAAGCTCTTCATCATTTACACGCTTGTACAGTGATGCATGATAATGTGTGGTGACTGCTCAGTCTTCTTGCTAGTGTGTGGCAAATTCAAATGATTGCACAGACACATAGTTTGATCAGGTATGAAGGATAATCTATGGAGTCCTTAATTAAGAACATTACAGTCCACACACACCACACAGACACACGAGGCGACGGGATATGAAACCCAGACAGAAGTAATATTCACTACCTCACCCAATGCTATGTGGAGTGCCGAGACTACTATTGTTGATCCTAACCAGAATGGTATAATTACGTTCCTCACCTCTGATTAGACAGGGATTAGTCGAAACTGTTGCTTGTGACTGTACTGTTTAAATACATAGCCCATCACACACGCAATATAATCAAATATAATCGTAAAAATAATACTCCGATAACTTTGATAATTATACCGTACGGAATACAAACCGCTGTAAACAGGACAACAACACACACACGACCAACACAGAACACACACTGAACACCGGTAAGAATTCAACGTCTTTCATCACCCCGGCTGCTTCCAGCAAGAATTCTATTACTGGGAGAAGGATTGGCCACTCTTATGGGAGCTTTGGTCGTCGTGGAACAGCAGAGCCACCTAGCGGAGAAAAGGAAATACTAACAGCTGGCGCCTTTACGTATTTGTTGGTTTGGTGAAGTTGAACTTGTGACTGAAATGAAGATTACTGGGTATTCAACAATTACACATCAGCATACTATTGAGAAACAATATTGTAAATATCATACACAGGTAATAATTACTCATTATAGATATTATGCATGAATATTATTAGAGTATTAAATTATTATTAGGTCTTTGTCGTAAATATTAGGAATGAATAATTTATTATGTAGCCTAATTTACCTTTAATACATACACCAAGCATAATTTCTTTTATTCTCAAGCACATTATAAAGATAATTAACTGTCTTAATTGTTCTTACAGCGAGCAAGAATATAATTATACGAAGTCAGAATGCTCTCACATAGTGGCGGTGGGTGTAACAGTGTTGTATAGTACTTTTAGCTCATTGATTTATATTTACTATATATATTAACTATGTGTATATATCTTGTTTTGGTACATTTACATCAAAATATTGTTGATAAACATAATTTTAGAGGTCATACACAGGTAAGAATCATCGCACACTGGAGTTACTGTACAGTTGGCTACAGGTATTCTTACACAGGCTATATGGAAAGAGAGGTCATTATTCTGGAAGTACTGCAATCAATGTTCTACCAAGAGACTCAGTGATTGCTAAATAACAAACCTAATAATAATATTGTATTGCAGTTACATAGTGTTACATTTTCTGTATGTTGTAAACCCTCGAGAACAACTGCCTGTGTACGAAGTCTTGTGGCCAAAAGTACGTAAATGGTAAGTATGAGTTTTTTAGCAATATATTAGGGCTTTGTCGAAGATATTATCGTAATTTATTAATGTAATTTGACAACAATGAATGTAATTATTATTTCTATAGCCAAATAATAATTATTAAAAGGGTCTGTGTGTTACTAGTAAAGAAATTCAGACTTTAATATTAATCAGGATAAAGGAAAGCTGGCGGGAGCTGGCGTGTTGATTCCCGTGTCCGCTAGAGGCGCCACCGTCCCAGCCAGCCAGGGCGACGACACAAAAATTACATTAAGTGGTCTATCCTTCTCCCAGCACTAGAATCCTTGTTGCTATGAAGCGAAGTTCACAGGTCGAATCCCACTTTGAATTCGCCTCGTGGATCGCTTCAAATCAAGTTGGAAACACCACCGAAGAGGCTATTAAAGTCGTCGTTTTTATATTGCTATAAATTTGTCCTGTATTTTTTTTATTTTCTAACATAAATTTTGTAAACTTATAATAATGGTATGGCTTAACTAGTCCCTGATAATACATGATGTTCCATAAGTCTCATCACAGTAGCTTCACTGATTCCATCTCGTGCTACTCATGTGAAACACCCACCGACACCTCTAAGTAGCTTCATTTCATAGGGTCGATTCCACAGTGGTATTGGTTTGTTAGCTTCCCAACCAACCGCACTTGTAAGGCTTCATTATTTTCCAAAAGCTGAGTATCCACATTCACAAAATCTATCCAACAGTTAGATAATGATGATCACTGTATAGTTTACTTACCAAATTCATTAAATAATTCACCCATAAGGCATTTACACGGCTAACATTTTTTCGTTTGCGTGCTTATAAACCACTACCAGCGACTGTAGAATCAACCCATAATCTCGAGGCCTTGGAAGAGTCACAGGCTACTTACTGAGTGTTTGCAGTCCAGAGAAAAGGTTGAGAAGTAATATGAAACCCTATATTATGCTCTGAAGTTCTGTAGTATAAAGGCCTCCATAGACTATCATTCATGCCTGCGCAAACTAGATAACTGTTCAATAATTTAAATTTGCCACACATCAGCAAGAAGACTGAGCAGTCACCACACATTATTATGCATCACTGTACAGGCGTGTGATTGACCAAAAGCTTGTTGGATATGGTTCAGTCGTTTGCGCAAACTATCAATCACACCCACACACACACCACGGTTATGCCTGCACAACCACTCATTTTGCGCAGGCATGATTGATAGTCTATAGAGGCCTTTAGACTTTATGCTATAGACACATAATAATGTAATGCCTTTTTACTTGTGTTAGTGATGTATGATAATGAACTTTGTAGCCGCTGATTTTTGAAACACCACATCCTGTAGTTCAGCTGCTTCAAAAATTAGGCTGCTAAATTAAGGGGAGAAATTTGTTTTGATGAATTTAAGGGCTATTGATTCTTCCGAACTATCTCAGCAAATATTAATCAACTCAATGTTACTAATTGGGAATTTATCTGTCTTCTGACATTTTAGAGGATTACAGCAAACTATCACAAAGAATTAAGTGATATTTAGCGATCGGTATTTTCACCCGCAATCCAAAATTTGTATCCAAGTCTTGTTGAAGTTTCGAATCATTTGACATAATAGTGAACCAATTACAACGCTTATCCTGTTTCATATTTGCTTGGGCTCGTTTAATACTCGATCAGGCTATTCGAAGCAAGCCTGGATACATATTTTGAATTGCGAGTGTTCCTAACCAAGCACTTCTCTAATGTCACCTTCCCTCAGCTAGCTCTAACATTTCTCTTTTTTTTTTGCGTCGTAGCGTCAATCAACAGGCAGGCAACAATACATATGGGTAGGCAGGACCCATGAAAATCCAATGACCCCACACACGTCACAAAAACATAACAGAATGAAGCACAAGCATACAGACAAATATTTACATTATGATCTACTTAAATCCACCAAAACGAGGGTGGCGTACCAGAAGTTCCTCCAGAACCTGATGGTTCAGCAGGTGTCGACAAACCACATCAAGTGGCAGGCCCCGGGGCAGCAAGTGTCGGACAATGGGGCAGGCCAGGCAATAGTGCTCTACAGTGTTAGCACGAGGCGCTCGACACAAGCGACACTCAGTGAAGGGAGGCTCACCCTGCATCCCAGCAACCTGCCACGGTGGACGGTAGCCAAGCCTCAAACGATCAGAGACTACATTGTGCCTCCGAATCATGAGGCCTTGACGACGGTAGGAATATTTGTGATGGCAGACTGTCTCGTAATGGGTGATGTAGATGCTGAAGGGCCTCTCTGCATCCCTGCGTCGCCATACAGGGAGGAGAGCGGCGGAGCGAACTCTAGAAAGGTAACATGTCGGGGAGAGAGGACGTCCAACACCACGAGGAGCCAGATGGCAGGCTTCCTTTGCGAGTCTGTCAACTGTACCATTGTGACGTACACCTACATGGGATGACACCCATAAAAATTTGACAGTCAAGTTACGATGACACAATAAGGCCAAAAACGATAAAATTTGCTGAATAACAGTAGTGTGTGTGGGCTGAACACTAGAGAGGGAATGAAGGGCAGGTTTGGAGTCACAAAAAATGGCAGCTTTAACTCCACGTTGACAAACAAGACTAACAGCATCCAGAATGGCATACAGTTCACACAATGTTGAGCTAGAGTGGTTACAGAGACGACGGCCAACCCAGCCCCCTGGAGGTGACTCCATGTCAGGTGAGAAAACTGCACCACCTGCTGTACCATCTACCTGCAATGAGGCAGTATGGATCTGTGATGGAGGACGTCACTGTTTCTATGTGTTCCAGAGCCAATTGCCACTGTAGAGAAGGCAGCTCCGACTTGGAAGTAGGTGTGAAGCTCACATCAGGTGTTGGTAGCATCCACGGAGGGGGCCCTGAGGGGACGTCTGCAACCATTATATCTATATTAAGACTACGGAGCATAGAGGAAACAGACCTTATAAGAGTATGTCCAGCAGGCAGTATGGGAGGGACAGGGGAGTTTGGTCTAAGAGAAGTCATGACTAACTGAGAGTAATAAGGTGAAAGATGTGGGAAATGGAGGCACTTGACTGTGAAGCAAGTAACATTACAATAAATTCTCTCGATTAATGGGGGAAGACGCAACTCACTCTGCATGTTCACTATCCTAGTCGACATTGGACAGTCGATAATTATTCTCATTGCTCTATTCTGAAATTATTCTAAAGTTTCCAGAGTAGCCCTAGGAAGTTGAATCAAAGCAGGAGAGAGGTAATCAACAACTGAACGGATAAAAGCAATATAGATGGTCCTGGCTACTGGGATAGAGATGCCCGAGGAGTTGTTAGAGAGCCATTGAAGTGGTGTAAGTCGGCGCTGGAGACGACCCAATAAGTCCTGGACAATGGGATGGTCTTGAGGTCTGGCAGGGACAATCGGCCAAATATTGACTGGCGTGCCCAGGTAGCGGTACTGGGAACACATGGGAATGACAGTCCCTCCAATGGTGAACACTGCTGAGCTTGACGAAGGCGGCAGGTGAATATTCTGCTCTTATCTGGTGAGACAATAATGCCACAGTGAGAGGAGGCCACAGAGAAGGAGTCAAGAAACCGCTGGAGATCCCTTGGTGAGGTAGAATGAACACAGATATCATCAGCATAGCACGTAATTGTAGCTCCAGGAATATCAGGGAGAGAAGTGAGCAGCCGATGCATCAGAATATTAAATAATAATGGGCTGACAACACCCCCTTGAGGCGTACCAAGATGAAAACTGCGCAAAGGACTGAGCGCACCACTGAAAAACACACGGGAGGTCCTGTTACTCAGGTAGCCCCGAATCCACCGTAGTAGATTACCCTTTATCCCAAGGTCAACCAGTTGATCCAAAATGACGTCTCTATTAGCAACATCGAAGGCACTTCGAAGGTCAATGAAGGCCACCACACTGTCCCTGGAAAGGCGAGAGTACAGGTCGACTAGGCAGTGATGTGTGCTCCTCTGGGGAAAGAAGCCAAACAGCCATGGAGAAAGGCGATTTTGCAGTCTGTACATGAGATGATTGAGTAAGATTCTCTCCATAACCTTACAAAAACAGGAAGTCAGGGAAATAGGCCTGAACTTCGTAGTGCCGGGCTTAGGGATGGGTATTATTGTGCTGCTGGTCCAGGCTCGTGGTACACAACCGTCACGAAGACAAAGATTGTACAGTCAAAGTAGAGGGTTCCCAGGAACTTGTTGAAGTAGGCGCAGCACAGCATAAGTAACACCATCATCACCAGGGGAAGAAGCTCTACCCCGAGAGAGAGCACGTCGCAACTCCTCCTCAGTTATCTCCTCTGCATCATTGTCATCATCTTGCAACAAAGCAGACATTAGAGTGATTAGACAAAGCCGATAGACAGCAGCATGGGAAGCGAGTGCATATTGTATGTGGATGGGTAGACTGGCTGGGGTAGATTGTGTTGACCAGGCATCGACAAGTTGTTGGGCATAGTCGGCGGGAGTGTGATGACAAGCAATGGCCGGTGTCTTTTTAACAACCCGACGGATGAGGTGCCACATAGAAGCCACACTTGTTTGCTGGTTGATGCTGTCCGTGAACCGCTGCCAAGACTCAGTGTGAGCACACTCCTGCAGGGCAACTAAAGCGTCTCTAGACATCTGGTAACGATGGAGCAGGTCAGGGGTTGGGTTGGCTTGAAACAATAGGCCATCACGTTCAGCCTCCTCCTCTGCCTCCTGTATACATGCATCCAGCGTCCAGGAGTGGGCAGTATGGCGATGCTGGAGGTGTGGCCGGGAGACGTATAGCCTATAAAAGTCATGAGTAGCAGATACAAGATCAGAGTACAACTGTTCAGCTGATGATATGTCAAATGTAGGGAATACATGGGCCATAAATAAGATGTAAGTCGGGCAATATTTAGGGGGCACAGTAATACACAAACGAGTGGCTGAAGCACTTGACCCAGCAGGTAGAGAATAATGAAACCGAAGAGCGATGTGATCAGAGAATAAGTCTGGCACGGAGGAGCACTGGACCTGAGATGCTATCAGGCCAGACGAGATGATGTATTCCAGAGTACCTCCCCGGCAATGAGTGGCACCGTCAGTGTCCCAGTGTGTCAGATGATGCTTGCAGATGTATGAAAGGAGACGAATACCATTACGATTAATAGAGCCAGAACCATCACCCAAATCAGAATGCCGAGCATTAAAATCTCCCATATACATCATGAAAACATAAACCAGCATTACATACCTACAGTATTAATATAAATGAAACTGCACAACCAGAGAGTGAACTCATTCACTAGCCACTCGTCTCTCATTTTACACTTGGGGGGGATGGCAACCTCTATATGTACAGCTTGTCTGTCAGGTCATTGAGGTAGGTTCACGTACTATAAAATTTAATGTTTAACAACAATAGAAATTTTCACCTCACATTTCTCTTTGACAGAAAATGGAATGTTGTGTATGGTATACAATCATAATATACAGGAGAGGTTGGTATTCAGTAAACATTTAGCTAATATACGATTACAGTACAACGCACACAGTGCATAATAGAAATATGAATAACACTTACAGCAGCTAAGATGATGATTCAATGGGTTTCTTCAAGAACTGGCGGGACAACTGACAGGATAAAATTCACCAGTGCCGTGGTTTGTTGTCACGGTGATGTGGACGTGGATGAGTTTGTCCACAGAGGGTTGCCAGACTTCACCATATAACCACGCTGGCATACAAATATCCACAAAACGGCAACACTGGGCGGGAACTGTTCCTCAGTGGCTCACCCATTCAGTTCCTGTGTATACATTTGGTCGCAGTGTTGCCAGGTCTGCTTCCAGTTTTGCCAGGTCTGCTTGACGAAATTTCCTCAACTTCAACATCAGAATTTCCCTTTTTACCTCAAAAATTCCCTGTTTACTCTTGAAGATTGTCATACATTTAGCAATTTCTTGATATTTCGTCTGGTAGAAATTTTCCCATTTACTCCTATGCCCGATTCACATTAGCCCGTTTGTACGGATCCGACATCCGTTATTCGTCACGAACCGTACGAAGGAAGGGCTACGGAGGAGATAAGCTCCGTCTGTTATGATTTGTGTCACGGAGTCGTTTGTTTACAACAAAAAGGAAGCATGACTTGTGTTTTACATACGAAACTGCTCCACAAACGTGCTATTTGCTCCAAGACTGCATATGGCTTAATTCCACCTATCATAATAGGTATCATAAACAAGAAAATGCTCAATGACGCCCAGTTGGTTAATATGGAAGAGATGTCCGCTATACCCAATCAAGCTTCTTATAAATTCATGTATAGGCCCAGTATGAAGTTGTAATTATAGCATTAATCAATATACTGTAGGCTTAGAAAGGTATGATATCCTAGTTGACTTTTACATTGTTATCTATTAGAAGTTAGAACATAAACTCATAGAAGAATCCAGTGTAGGTTGGTGAATCGTATATACCAAAAATAACAATACAAACCTAACCTGGGTATCTTAAGTACTAATATTAATTAAGGTATTAATGTATCATTATTCTCTATTTTTATATGTTGAAATGGTTTTTGAAAGGCTGCCAGTATATTTTGACGTTCTTTTACCCCCAAAAGGCTCCACACAAACTGAGCAATGCTTGTATCAATGTCAAATCTAGATGAATGTAAAAGGAGTTGTTCATAAATAGGAATAATTGTGAAATTAAAATATAACTACTGTGGCTTGCCTGGTCCAAGTACACACATGTGTGTTTTGTTTACAACTAGGTTATGCAGCGGTTCCGTGCTTTCATAACCAATGAACAATATTTTTATCTTCACATAAATTGACGTGCATTTTACAAATACAAGTTAATAAATTAATTATAATATTTGAATAAATTTACACCTTTATTTGTGCACAAATACTTCAATTTCATATTTTCATGATATGATAAAAAGTCAACAACATTATACACGGACAACACCGCCGCCGTGCTTCCATAAAAGATTACTTGAGTTCATCTTTGCTGGATCCGTTCCATATCTTGCCCGGGATGGTAAAAGAGCCCCGGTTCACATATACACAGCCGTTCGTGACGTTATTGACGGATGTCGGATCCGTCGGATACGGGCTAATGTGAACCGGGTATTAAGCAATCTTAACATAATATCCCCAATGGTATCTCTAATTCCCCATGTCTAGGTAAAATTCCCCATACTTGGGAACACTGTCTGCTTCGCGATTTTTTTTCCAAATACCATAATCTGTACTACTATAGGATTATTTATCCCTCCTTTCCTTCGTTCTCTCTGTCCATCTCTCGATCCCCTTCCTGTCCCTCCTTCCATCTTTTTGTTCCACCTTCTTACTGTCCCTCATTATTATTATTATTGTAGTATTTGTAATAATAATATAACATTACATGACTATGATACTATAACGACTATGATAGTTCGTTACTACTAGAAGGTGTACAGCAGACTCGATAATAGGTACAGTTTTATTAGTAAGTATTGCACATGTAACACCCCTATTTTATATGTATTGTTATTTAGGATATTTACGGGTATTATTATATATATTTATATGTATTAGAATAGGTTTTTAGTGTAAGATTGTAGGGAGTAGCCAGGCTGAGATTATCACTGACGAATAATCTCAGTGGTGGGCTTCTTCAACACAAAATGTTAATATGAGGAAAGAACAAATAATGTTTATAGTTAGAGGTTATAGATGGATAATAGAAATAATGATTATAGTTAGGTAAATAGGTTAAAGAGAGGAATAATTGAAACTTAGGTAGATTGATAGGAATAGAGAAATACGTGGTAATTTAAGAGGTGAATGTAAAATAATTTATTGGAGATAGGGAATAACCTGCATTTATAATTATAATGTATAATTACGAAGCTAACATTTCTATACTGTTACCGGCATTTAATTGTATTTTACTTAGAAAATTAATTAGATTAGTTAGGGACTAAAGTCGAGACAGTACATTTTCTTGTTGGCGGAACAATACATGCCTTGAATATGTAAATTACAGTAATATAAAACTTTAAACAAGGGAGAAAGCAATGTATTTGAGCTCACTAATATGTTTAAATCATGTTGTGTAACTATATACCCCAGTAAGGGTGGAACTGATAGAAATGCCAGAAATTGAGATGAGTTGGTCACTACTTTGCTTGGGGGAGTGAGTGAGGAAGATGACGAGGCAGTACCATGCGTTGCTTCTTCCTCATTCTGATCTTGTCAACTGGGGTGACAGGTAAGAGCTCAAACTCGCTCTCAACATAAATATTGTATTGTGAATACAGTGTGGTGAATCTATTAGTCCCGTGATGGGATATAACTAACTAAAGAATATTGTGTGTTCACATTCAGACATAGTAAGTAAAGTATTTTGTTATTTCTCAAGCTCATTCTGATCTTGTCAACTGGGGTGACAGCCATAATAGCATTCTTGGTGTAAAGTGAACCACGTGGTACCAAAGAAAATTAAGAACATTTGCTGGCAATTTTATCTTTTCATTTATAGTATTGAGATTAGGATGTAATTTATTTTTATTGTATTAACTATATTTCGGCCTTGTTGTGCAAAATTTATTATTAGGAATTATTTGAAATATTGTGGGAGGGGGGACACTTCATGTAATATTTTTTTTTATATGTACTTAGCTCTGTCAACTGGCGAGACGAGGAATGGTTCCGGTCCTAGTTGACAGAACGGGGAGTAGGAAATATTAGCAAGGGAGGGGGGAACAGAAATTATCTTTGTATTGTTTTGTATTCGCATAATAGGTTGATAAAAATGAACTAGTTTTTAATTGTCTGAGTATTTTCGTCACCGATATAACAAATAGACTGTGTACCTATATAGATGTTAGTTCTCAATTCACAACACTGATCGTACCCCCGTTAAAATTGTAGTCTTGGTTTCTTACTCGCGAGCCTTCTTAAAGTAACGTTACGCTACCCTTCCGGTGTGTGCTCACTTGGTTCCTCTGATCGACTTTGGTCTGGTGGTGGCAGCGATTACCCAGTGCTGGAGAGGAGCTGAACTTGTCCTTGTATGATTTATTTTTGGTATTCGCAAGGCAAGTCCTGTTCCTCATCGGTATCTTGTTTTTTTTTTCAGACCAAGTTGATACAGCTATAGGATAGAGTTGTAGCATACACTGGTTGTTTTTTTTGTTTTGTTGAAGGCAGTGGGTTTTTGTTTCTCTCAAAGAGTAAAGAAAAAGGGGACAAAAATACCAGCTTTTACACACACAACAAGGGACATATATAAGTAGTGGCCAAGCACCAGAGTAGAGCCTTCCCGCTTGCCTGGATGCGTGTGTTCTTGGAGTGGGACTTGATGTAGCTTGGTAGAGTCTCGGTGTAACTTGGTGGAGTCTTGATGTAGCTTGGTAGAGTCTTGGTGTAGCGTGGGTGCGTGGGGACCTTGGCGTGGTGCAGCAAGGTGTGCGGCGGGTGAGGGAGAGAGGCAGGTGTGTGTGTTGGCTAGTCCCAAAGTCCAAGTTCAAGTTCAAGTTTAGGGTCCCGCAGAGGGCCACTCATGGGCGGCATAGTATGCGGGGGTTGTGCGGGGGATTTAGGGATCCAGGGCAGGATTAGGATAAGGGTGGATTGGGTCAGGGACTGTGGGTTGAGGATTAGGATTGGGGAGGTAATGATTGGTGATCCTATTTCTAAACGTGTCAAGAGTGGGGCTATTAACTACGTGAGATGGGAGATGATTCCACTCTTGGATGCTGCGGGGAAAGAATGAGTGCCTAAATATATCAGTGCTTGTCTGGTATATATGGTATTTTAAGTTGTGGCTGCCTCTAGTGGATCGTATACTTGTAGGGTGTAGATATGTGTCTTTGTCTATGTCAACTAACTTGTTTGTGATTTTGTATATCATCTGTTGTCTGTGTATCTGTCTTCGTGTTACTAATGGGTCTAGTTTTGTGTCTTGTTTAAGCAAAGTGACTGATGTAGTGTGTCTGTAATCACGTCTGGCCCATCTTGCAGTCTTATTTTGTATGGACTCTAATTTATTGATATTATTGTAAGTGTGTGGGTCCCAGACGGTGTCCCAATAATCTAAATGTGGCCGAACGAAAGTGTTATACACAATAATTCTGATGTTTGTGTTACACCTGCTGAGGTTCCTGCGCAAGAACCCCAGGACCCTACTAGCTTTGGCCCTGATGCTACCTATGTGTGTGTTCCACCTCATGTCCGCTGAGATGTGGACGCCCAAGTATTTGTGGGAAGTGACTGTGTTGAGGTTGGTGTTGTGTAATTGGTATGTATATGGAATGACATTATGGGCACGGGTAAAACGGATGTGATGGCATTTGTCTGGTCTAAATGTCATCGGCCACTTGACTTCCCAGTCTTCAAGTGCAGTTAGGTCGTCCTGTAGTCGAAGGCAGTCATTCCTATCTTTAATTGGTCTGTAAACTAAGCTATCGTCTGCAAAGAGTCTAGTGGTAGAGGAAAGTGAGAGTGGGAGGTCATTAATGTATGAAAGGAAGAGAAGAGGACCCTGGGGTACCCCAGAGGTCACAGGAACAGATGGAGACTGACTACCGTCAAGAACTACACGTTGCTTTCTGGTAGTCAAGAACGTTCTAATCCAGTGAAGAAGTTGTCCCTGTATGCCATAGAATTCTAATTTGTGTAGTAGTCTTTGGTGAGGGACTTTGTCGAAGGATTTGGCCAAGTCTAATACTATGGCGTCAACCTGTCTAATTTTTGTGTCATTGAGGGACTGCAAGATGTCATGAGTAGTTACCAGTAGCTGCGTCTCACACGAGCGTTTAGGCCGAAAACCGTGTTGATTGTCAGTCAGTATATTTTGCCTATCAAAGTGGTCCATTATGTGTCTATGAATTATGTGTCCTAAAATTTTGCAGGGGACTGAGGTAAGTGAAATAGGTCTATAATTAATGGGAAGTGTTCTGTCTCCGGAATTAAAAATTGGGGTCACATTTGCCAAAAGCCAGTCTTGGGGGAGTTCACCAGTCTGTAAAGTCTGTGAGAATATAACCTGCAGGATAGGGGCAAGAACGCTAGAGTTAGCCCTCAACATTCTGCAGGGTATATTGTCTGGTCCAGTCGCTTTGTGTATGTCTACCTCAGATAAGAGTTTCTCAATTCCTTGGGTGTTTATATGAATGGGAGGGATAGGTGGGTGTGATGGTGTTGGCATGTCTGGTAAGTGTTCATGTTCATGGGTAAAAACGGACTGGAATTGTGTGTTAAGGGCGTTGGCTTTGTATGTGGGTGTGTAACCAAGGAATTGTTGTGTAGTAATGTTGTAATACCGGTCGAGTCTTGTTTGCGTGCTTTAAAAAAGCCGAAGAATTTTTTGTGGTTTTGTGTGTTGTCTGCGAGGAAAGTGGATGTGTAAATATTTAGTTTCTGCTTGTTTAGTTTCTTTCTGTAGTGTTTTCTGTATATTTTTGGATTCTAACCAGTGTTCTGTATCGTTGTATCGTTTTGGTCTGTTGTATGCCTTTACCTTGTTTCTGTGTAGTTTTTTTAATTGTCTATTGTACCATGGTAATGACCGGTTATGTGTGATGGTTTTCGTGGGTATGTGCTTGTCCATTGTGTCACGTATAAAGTCACGAAGTCTGGTCCAGTTTGTTTCCACAGAGCTGGCCATTGGGTCTGAGTCAAGGAACGAGTCACGAAATTCAACTAAGTCTTGGGTAATGCCATCCATGTCAGCTCTGTTGTACATGTAAATTGTCCTGGGTAATTGTTTTTGTGTTGTTGGCTTGATGTTTGCGTCAATGAGTACCATCTCATTGTCACTAAGACCAGGTAGCACTCGTGTTCGTGTAATTAAGGAAATGTTGTCTGTGAGAAATAAGTCTAATATGTTGGATGTGACCCCGTGCCTTATGTTAGGATTATGTCTTTCTACACTGACTTGTGTGCGTGTTGGTTCGAGTACTGTTTGGGTAAGTGAGTGGGTGTTAATGATGTCAATGAAATTTTCATGTAAGAGTTTCCTATCAGTCTGTAATAGTAAGTCGCCTTCATGGGTGGAATTGTCCAGTGTCGCCTGTGCTGTCCAGTTTATGTCGGGAAGGTTAAAGTCACCAGCCAACCATATATTTTTGGAGGGGTCAATTTTAGATAAACAATCGTCAAGGGTCTGCAGGTATTCTAAATTTGAATTTGGGGGACGATAAAATGATCCTATAATGAGTGTCCTGCAGCCCTGTATCTGTATTTTAGTCCATATAATTTCAGAGTCCGCGTTCAGTTCGGTGGCTGGGGTCGCAACTAGTCCTGGCTTTGTCGCAATTAGGACTCCGCCATGTTTATCGTCTATTCTGTCCTTCCTGTGTAGGGTCATATTATAGGGACTGTCCGTCGGGAAGATTTCACTGTCCTGGATGTCAGGTGTGAGCCAGGTCTCTGTCCCTATAATAATGTTGGGGTCATAGGTCTGGAGGGTTTGGTGAAAGGCGGCTCTTTTGTTTATGATGCTGCGGAAGTTAATAATTAGGGTACGAAGTGAAGACAGTTTTTTATGGGTGATGGAGTCGAGTGTGGTATTGGTGGTAGAATGGGGTGTGAGGATGGATGATCTATTGGGGATGGTGATTGGTGTTATGGAGAATGATTGTGCACTATGGAGAGTCTGGTTGGGTGTAGAATGGTTTGGGAGTGGATGAGTGGATGATGCTGAGTTAAGGGAAGTAATGTCTTGCTGTCGGTTTTGTGTAGGGGAGGAATTGTCTCTGTTGCATCTACCTAAACGTCGGGTGATCCTATCTAATGGTGAAGGTGTGTTGTGGGTTGTGGGTGGTGGTGTCTAATAAACTGAATCTATTGGTGTAGTGTATTGGGGAGTGAAAAAGGGAGGATGTAAAATTGGGCGCACCACAGTCCCAGCAGATCCACGAAAGGCTCCGACCCTCCACTCCGTCGAACGCCGCCGTGAAGCCCCCAACACAGCTGACATGATACCAGCCTGCATGCTGGGAAACCTCACAGCAGCGATCGCACTGGATAGCCCGCTGGCACCCCGGAGATTGCCGAGGCAAGCCACCTTTAACCCTTGAGGGCCCTTAGGGGTGCCCAGGTTCCCAAACAGGTGTGTGTATATGGAGGTGTGGGTGTAGATGTCTGGTGGTAGTGAGTCTGGTGTGTTGGTATGTGTGCAGCCAGTGTTTTTATTGTCAGTGTTGTAGAGTATTAAAACTAGTTAGCAATATGTGTAGAATATTGTTAGTGTACATGTGTATGTTGTTTTGTGTGGGGTGTGTCTGTACATGTTTATAAAGCACTAATATAAATATACAACACAAACTTACCCCTGTACCGAGACAGTCTGCACGGCTGCAGGAAGGAATAAAACGTAAACAAACCCCTAACTTGTGTCAGGGGTCAGTTATACAAGGTTATTCATAACTACATTTACAAAATGACAGGGTAAAGTCCTGACATGATGTTAAACATATTTCCATATGTAATTTTCAAAAATGTAAAAAGTTAATGACAGAAATGAAAGCCAAATCCATTACCGTGGGCGAATGATCGAACACTTCTAAAATTAACTCCTCCTCCCCACAGCACCCCATGTTCTCTCTCGGGTAGACGAGGGAACTTAATACAACGTATGAAGCAATAAACCCTTACCGATCACGGGTATTGTTTTGTGGTCGAGTTACACTTACCGAGTGATACGTGTAGATGCCAGGGCGGTACTACTAACTTATCTGACATTACAAGAAACACGAAGCCTTGGGATCGATTAAAAGCCAACGGATCTGTTTGAATCCCATGATCGATAAGGGTTTCATTGCTTCATACGTTTTAAAACTTGCCTCGTCCACTTAAGAGAGAGCAGGGGATGAGGTGGGGGTAGGTGTTATTTTAAAGCGTTCGATCGTTCGCCCTGTGTAAATTTAAAAGACACTAAAAACGGTAATAAAAAGGAGGAAAAGATGACGTGAAATGACAGCCAGAACAAACAATCTCGATACTTATCTTGATGAAATGTGATGATATGAAGGGTTCGTTAAATTTAAAAAAAAAGAAAAAAAAGGAAAGGATAAATGAGAAGGTAGATGGAGCTCGGGTAGGACACGTCCGACTCCTGGGACCGCACAACAACTCATCATGGAAGAGTGTTGTCTCTGGCGTGATGGGATAAGCTTGGTTAAGGCTCGTGCGCAAGCCAACAGGTGAAGGCGAGGATGCGTGACACATAGAGAATGGGAAATTGTGGTGCTTCGATCACTACAATATTTACTAAGCGAATAAACTATGATTATAGTTCCATATTACATGCAGCATTGTTTGTTATTTGGGTTAACTCGATCCTATCGACTACACAATGGTTGTAATTTAAAGGCGATATATTTATAGAATGATAGAGTGTGTGTATGTGGAGAAGTGTGTGTGTGTGTGTCAGGGTGTGTGCGTGTGTGTGTCAGGGTGTGTGCGTGTGTGTGTCAGGGTGTGTGTCAGGGTGTGTGTGTCTGTCAGGGTGTGTGTGTATGTCTGGGAGTGTGTGTGTTCTTACTTATTTGTTCTTACCTATTTGTATCTTTACAGGATTGAGTCAAGCTCGTAATGTCCCGTATTTTAAATCACAATCATCATATTTTTCTTTAAAGTTATGTATGTTTTTGTGTGTAGAAGTGTAGAGTCGGCGGTAAAAGTCCTGTCCACTGAGCGTTTTTTGAATTATAACACAAAGGTTTATCATCGACCAAACACATTCACCATACTAAATTATATTCTCCATGACGTAAATTAGTAACCTTTTCTGGTTCTTCAGTTGAAGAGCCTGTGAAGCTTATACTTCCATACTGTACTTCATGCCTTGGTAGATGTAGTGATAGAACTTTTGCCGCCGACTGTACAGTGTGTGTGTGGTGTCTGTGAGTGTTCTCCCCGACAGACACACATGAAGCACTACTGTATTTCAGTTCAAGTATGATAGTGTGAGAGTAAGGTCAATAAAACACAATAGTTATCCATAGTAAACATTTTCTTGGTCTGTTAATTTAAAGTAGAAAAATTAAACTGTTAACACCAAACCTTTCTTGAAATTGTTATTTATTTTGTAACTGAGGACTCGAGTCTATCAACGTTCCTTATGCAGGCTTGTCATAAATTGTTTCGAAATAAAAATACCTATGGTCCAATAAGTTAAGAGAGGATGAGAGGAAAATAATACAGTGTAAACGATGAGAGACACAACAGGTGCATGGGAATATTTATATGCCCGATTATTGAATCAATAACCAATTTGTTAAAGTGGCACACGTCTAACCATCACGGACCACAGTATAAATTATTCACTCCACCACAACACAGAACTTCATGTACAGCCACAATCAAATATCCACCGACACTTTCCTTCCATCATAGTAAATATCTTGGTAATAAAGAACAACACGTGTATGATTTTGCAGCACCTCATAATAATAATTGAGGGGGTTGAGTTGATGTAAAGTGTTGTTGTTATATGACTTCTGACTAGCACAGTGCTAGAGTCTGCGGCTGCAATTCTGCGGCCCAGCGTTCGGTCCTTGCTCGGGACACGATAAAAATCTTTCACTGATGCCAGAGGTTACCACCCCTGTGAGCAAGGGGTGGGGGGTTTGAGTCAGCTGTCTGAGGTCTTCCTGCTTACGCAGCCATAGCCGAGGCTGACTCGGGTCTCACGTGGGTAGAGAGGTCTTTGGGCCACTCATCATCCATGTGATGTGTACTATAGTTGTGTTTCATACTTACAGTGTGTGCTACACTCTGTCCCATTGACTGCCACTCATTGGCGGACCTTTAACTATAATTTGATATGATACTGATTTATTTGCACGATGGAAGGTGTCGGTGGTTATTTGATTGTGGCTGTACCATACTATAATATTTGTTCACTACTACTATCCGTTTCAGCGCCGGACAGACGCTGTTTTTCGCAAATATCTCCTAAACGAATCGTTGTATCAATATAATATTTCAACACAGTATCTTTAACACCCGGGCGTAATTTATGGCTGACATACCATATTCCTATATGTGTTATGCGAGGAGTTTACTCGTGAAAAATAGCACAAAGCTGGCCAGTCATATTGACGCATTCGAAGGAAAGTGTGGCCCTCCCAACACCCTCCCAAACCATTCCTAACCACAACTACATCCCCCCCTTCTCACCCCTCCCTCCTCCTCTTCTCCCCCTAGCTCCTCGCCTCCCTCATCACTCGTGTCCCTCCCTATTTCTTCCATCACTGTATTATATATTGGAATGTTATGTAGATGTATATGTATAGATATGATTATTAACTAAGAGTATGGTGCAGTACAATTCTATAGAGGCAAGACGTATTTCACTTTGATAATTACTGTACAACAGCATGTTTACATACATGTAGTATGTAGAAGGTCCATGTTTGCAGTCCTTATGGTCAACCATGCAAGTGAACACGATGTACTGGCATTACCTGTGGTCTGGACCTTCTAGGAAAAGTTATTAGATACTGTGTACCTATTCATTATAAAATGTCAACTTGGTCCAGTTAATATAATGTTATGTTGTTGACTTGTCCCTTTTATATTTACATTATCACCAAATTATATATATATATATATATATATATATATATATATATATATATATATATATATATATATATATATATATATATATATATATATATATATATATATATATATATATATATATATATATATATATAATAGTGTAGGATTTAATTATGCAAACATAATAAAACAAAATTTATTCACAATCACTGTCAAGGAAAACGTCATCGTCTTCATCATCACTGGCTTTCACGTTTGTACAATGTGGCAAGACGAAGAACAAACGATGTCCTGCATCCACGGGGGCAAATGGACAACATTGTTGCTAATAGGTGCGCCGCGGCAGTCAATGATTTCTACCCTGTCACTACTTGAGTCATAGCCTCGGACTGGGGGGTACCTCATACCTCATACGTATATACATATTGTCATAAAAAAAATAAAAAAGGGAAGGGAGATGGTGTAAATAGGGGGGTGAAGAGTGAAACGGGGAGGGGGATAATGAGATATTGGGGTAGGGAAGGAAGGAATGGTGTGGGGGGATTTCGGGGTGTTGGTGGAGGGGTTACACGAGTACCCCACACTCGTCCGATTCTCTATAACGCCTTAGATATGATGACTGGATTAGGCTTAATATCACTCAGTAAACTCCTAACATAACACATATAGTAATATGGTATGTCAGCCATAAATTACGCCCGGGTGTTAAAGACAGTGTGCTGAAATATTATATTGATACAACGATTCGTTTAAGAGATATTTACGAAAAACACCGTCTGTCCGGCGCTGAAACGTATAGTAGACGAAGGGCTTTCCCAATTCAGCATTTTCATCAGAGCTTTCTAAATACACTTTTTGTATACTGGAGTTCCCCTACTGGTCCAAAACATGCCAGAATACAGGACCAGATGAACAAAAGTAATGGTGGTCTGTTACCTGAAAGAGTTTAGAGGAATAATTTGCTCTGGACCAATTTACCAATACTGTACTCTCCTCTCTTATTAAGGACCCTATGATGGTATAGGGAAATTGGAGGTGTAGTGAATATCAATTAAGCACCTTGACGCATCTTGCATTTCACCTGTCTGAAGGTCTACATCCTGTATTTATTAAATAAATTGTTACCGTGTATAAGAGTTTGTTCACCCCGGTAGTAACACTGTCCCTAGTGTTTACAGAGGCTTCTGATTCCCCCTGACAATGTCTCGTAGCAATATTTGTAGGACTCGCTTACCTACAATTTTCTGACTACATCACAGGGTCCCTTACTTAAAGTACCTGTACCATCTTCTAATTTACAACAATCATCGACTCACTATTCAAAACAATAGCATCATATGAGAATGGGAAAACATTATTCAGCAATATGTTTGAGTTATCTATATATGCACTGAAACTTATGTGGAATATAACAATCAGGGAGACTAGTTACTAGTTAGAAGTTAAAGTTGCAGGGTTTCAGTTCTGGCACTATCTCTGATGAGATACTCTCCCGAACGTCAGCCAGGCAAGCCCAACTCCCCACCATGGTGCCCAGCCATGGCAGTAACCCCCCAGTAAACAGTTTTAAACTCTCGGACCTGGGCGAGGCTCGATCTGCCGACCTCACGGATGCGAGGCCAACGCGTTACCACTGTACTAGCCAGGGGCTAGTTAGAGGTGAACATCAGACTCGTATACTAAGTACAGTTTATTTAGTATAGCACAGAGTGGAAGTAACACAGGCATATCCGAACCAAGCCCCGTGATGAAATAGCCTTCCCGCTTGCCTACAGATAGGGACGTCTGGATACCGCTGTATACGTGGTGTGGAGAGCGCTGGTCTTGCTGTTTCTTGGCTTGTGGTAGTGTGGCGGTAGGCAAGGGGAGAGAGCTGTGGACACTACTAAGTCAGCCAGCTAAGTGAAGCTATAGCGGCCTTTGCTTGAGGAGCTGGGCAGGTTTAATGGTCCCGCACGTTGGCGGGACAAATGACGACTAAGATGCGTGCGCGCACCACAGAGCATGGGAAATAGAGAATGTGATAGGTGCTTGGATCACAACAGGAATATGAATTTGTTAAGGCGACTATATAGTTTTGTAGGCTTATGTGTGGAAGCCTTATAATATGCCTAATCTGGATAATTGACTCTTTTCTAGCACAATTCCGTGTTTTTTTTTTTTTTAATCAGTCTGCATTCTGGATCTTTTTCAATCGTTCTTAGAAACGCTTACTCCACATTTATAAAAATACAGTAGTAAGGTAATTTGCAGAGACGAGTGTTTTACATGAAAGCGTTCAGTACATGAAGTAAAATTAATAGCCATTGAAAGCCTGCTGGATAATTTAGCTACTTTTCTAGAGCTACTGATGAAAATCTAGCGGAAAATTAGCGCTGACCGAGGCAAATTCTAGCGCACAACATGCTTGAAAAAGTGGGAACACTGGGTCACAGCTTGCCAATTACCCACAGAAAGTCAGAGTGGGAGGTAGTGTGCCGCTTTTCTCCACGATTTTCCACGTGCATGCAGCGTTTCTCTGCTGTTACTCTTTCCTTCGCTGTGTTTTCTCGCCTGTCATCATGTCTAGCAATAGTGTTGACGTTTCAAAAGAGAAGAAAATGACACGGAGACAGAATTTAAAGAAAATGTGGGAAGCGAGAAGGAAGAATAACGAGAGTGTTGCTGCTGCCTCTTCCACCCTACCTTCTACCGCGGTGCCAGGCGTGCCTTCTACCTCCTCTACCCTGCCTTCTACCGCTGTGCCTTCTACCTCCACTGACAATACCAGCACCACAAGAAACTTTTGTGCAGCTAATAGGAAGCTGGACTTGAGCATGGAGTTAGCTCTACATGATACACAAGAGTACGAAATGCAAAAGTGTTTAATTGTTGAAAAAGACAGATTGTTGAGGTGGGTACGCTCAATTGTACGATGTTCCTGTGGCAAGAAGATCCAAGTTTAAGAAGTAAAGGTAGATGGTATGGTTAGTACTTTTGATGCAGTGTGTGGTAACTGTAAAGTTGAAAATAAATTTGCTACATCAGGAGGTGGGAAGGTAGATAGGTACCACATTCAACAATAACTTGTGAAAAGTACCTTACGGTCTGGAATTAGATATATTGGAGCTGAGAACATGTTCGTTGCTTTTAACTTGGACCCACTGTCTGAAAAATATTATTACGAAATGGCCAAAGAAATTGAGGTGGAGGGTATAGAGAAACTTGAAAATATGATTGAAAAAACACGGGCTAAGTTGCATAGCATACTGAAAAACAGGGATGGAAATGAGGAAGAAGTGAAAAATATATACGTGTCTTGTGATGGATCTTGGCCCAAGCGTGGCTTCACCTCAAATTATGGATTTTTTTCTGTGATTGAAGTTAGTACTGGGTATTGTGTAGACTTCGTAGTACTCAGCAAGTGGTGTAAGATGTGTTCGAGCAACAGTGGTGGGCAGGTCCCTGTGCATGAGTGTACACAGAACTTCCATGGCAGTTCTCCTGCCAGGGAAGTGGAAGGCTGGAAATTACTATGGGAGCGTTCAGTTGCTAAATGCAAGTTCAGGTATGTCAAGGTTGTGTCTGACGGAGACTCGAAGGGCATTGCAGCGGTGCAGGAACTAGACCCTTATGGAGTGAACATTGAAAAATATGAGTGTCAACCACGTTTCTAAGCGACTTGGGAGAGCTCTACTCAATGCCTCGAAAAATCTGAAGCTTGGTGGTAAGGGAGAGGGCACACTAACAAAAGACAAGGTGTTACGATTGGCACACTACTTCGGTACAGCGATCAAGGAGGAGACCACTGTGGAGGATATGAAGAGGGCTATTTTAGCAACACTGAAACACTTTAAAGGTACCGACAGTCACCCCCAACACAACACTTGCCCAGATGGTGAAAATTCTTGGTGTTTTTACAAAAGAGCCATTGCTAACAACCAGCCAATTCCATCCCACAAGCAGAAAATGAAAACGTATCTAAAGGAGAGTGTAGTGGCGAAGATTATGCCAATTTATTTGAGACTGGCAAACTCCAAACTACTGGAAAAATGCAATGGTGATACACAAAACAACAATGAGAGTATATACAACGTAATTTGGAGTATGCTCCCCAAGACAAAGTTCTTTTGTCTCAGAAGAATGACATACTGCATTTACCATGCTGTGGTCAGTTTCAATCATGGCAATTTGGCAGCTGAGGCAGTAGACGGTAAGATTGGGATGCAGAGCCAGAAAGTGTTGAAGAGGAAAGACAAGAAGAGAGTAAGTACTGAAGAATGGAGTGCACACAAGAAAGAGGAAAATAAGAAAAGTTCTGGATGAAAAGAATAAGAAGGCGAAAGAGGGCGAGACATATGGTCCTGAAATATTCCCACTACCGTAGTGAGGAAAGGTGTGATTGGTTAGGAATGCCATTGAGGAGAGGGAAGGTACCCACTGCTGGCAAAAATAAATCCCTCTCCTATGATTTGGCATTCTGATGACACCCCAGCAGTGAGGCATTTTGCCAGTAAAGGTGTAAAAACTAAGTGTGGTGAAGATGTCAGTGGTGGGAATATTGGAGCACACGCAGCCCTCCGAACTGTAGTCATAAAATACATCTCTACAGTCTTTGTGTGGAGGGATTCTGTTGCTACTGTACAGTGCTCGACAAAAGTCTGTACCGGGTAGAGTAGGCCGGCAAAGACTTTTGGCGAAAAAAGAAAGGCCTGTACCTTTGTGAGGAAAATTATTCAAAACTCAACTGATGACGTGGTATATTCCCTGAGAGGAGGTACTTACTGGAGGTAGCTATTTGTACTGTCACAGTTGATTTAGTGTTCGCTCTCTATTCGTAGGGTGTGGTCAGTAAAGAGCGAGGTCTCCTTTTTGTGACTCTTTCTTTGTCCTATACTGTGTGTTACTACCTAAGAATGGCTAGGAACATTCCGTTGAAACAGGATACTATTGCAAAGATAGTTGCTTTAAAGGAAGCAGGCCATCAAACTAAAGAAATAGCCAATTTAACTGGTGTTTGCCATCGGTCTGTGAGGAAATGGGTTTCTCGTTTTCGTCAGGGTGGCAGTAGTGACATTCCTACCCACAAAACTTGGTCTGGAAGGCCTACGAAAGTATCGGTTCGTGCCAGGACCATATTGAAGAGAGACATTGAAAAGAAGCCTCGCACCTCAGCTCGTGCTGTCAACGAGTCCAACCCTGGAACTTTGGGAGATGTGTATGTGCGTATGGTGGGCAGGCACATTCACTGCCTTGGGTACACAAGCCACCGCCCTGTAAAGAAACCCATCTTGACTCTTAAGCAAAGGCAGCATAGGGTTGCTTTTGCCAAGGGATATCTTGCTTGGCTTGAGGAAAAGTGGCTAAATATACTGTGGTCGGACGAGTCAATCTTTTCTGTTACTTGTAACACAAGTTCTAACGTTTACTGCCGAAAGGAGAGTGACCCACTTGACTCTCGTTACATTTGTGGGATGGTAAAGCACCCAGATTACCTAATGGTTTGGGGTTCTTTTTCTGGCAAGGGTTTAGGAAAACTTGTTGTTCTACCAGCTAACATCAAAGTGAATCAGTTTGTGTACTACTCCTTTTCCACATGTAGAAACATCTTGACTATCGCACTCGCTTGATTTTGTTTACACCCTGCACAGAGTTTTGTTGAGCACTGTAAGTAAAGATATCTTGGAGGAATCAGAGCCCCCGTATTTCCCGCAGCTTAGTTTACTTCTCTTAATACACTCGACATGAACAATTTATTATTTCTTGTTAGTTCAGCTCCGTGATACGAAACTGGAGTAGGATGATAAGGTAAGTGACCACGAAGCTGGATACCTGAAACAACACAAGAGATTCTATTATCACAGGGAGGTGTTTGCCTTTTATAGTACTTGGTGGTGGGGAATGTACAGTTGCCTCCACTAGTAGCAAGCAGCACAGCGTCCGGATTTGGCGATATATGGCACCACTGTGTGTTTATTTATACGTAGTAATAGTTAATAAGTGGACAGAACTCATCCCTCTAGTAGAGCATCCACCATTAGGACGCCATGTAAACAAACTGTACAGTGGTGCCACATTTCGCCAAACCGACCAGATACTGTGCTCGTTACTATTGGAGACAACTATAATACACTTGCTCCATCGTGAAATGTCTAAGCTTTTTGGTAACTGTAATGCAGAACAAATTTAGGACACCCGTGTTGTAGTCAGAAAATTGGAGGTTAAATAGTCCTTGAGTCCTTTAAACATTCCATGAAACATCACCTACATTAAAGGAGCTTGTTTCGAGGCAGAATCAGGAGGAATCAGAAGCCACCAGGTCTCATCACAGGGTTCCTTAAATATTAACCAATAACATATCAATATACGACAAATAAAATAAAATCATAATCACTTACATCAAGACAGTGGCACACCAACAACTTACAACAACAACAATAACATACAAGAACAACAATAACTAACTAACAACAATAACTTACAGCAACAACTTACAACGACAACAATAACATACAAAAACAACAATAACTAACAACAACAACTTACAGCAACAACTTACTACAACAACAACAACAACTTACATCAACGAGTCTTGCCCGGTCCAGTGTGAAGACTCGACATATGTTGAAGCCTGGCCACTCCCCAACCACCTCCAACACCTCTCGAATCTAACACCAACACCAACACCAAAGTAGAGGGAATTAGTTAGTCAGTACATAGGCAGGATGTACAGTTGCCTAAGAAAAGACTGCAACTAAATTTGGTGGTGTGTGGCAATGTCTGGCAGCTGCTCCAAAGCAAACACTCGTATTTTATCAATGGATCACTCAGAACCTACAACCTTTGTATGGATGGATGTTATTGGCTTCAGCTAATTACACTCATCCTAACAACTATAGGTTCTGAGTGATCCATCAAAATACGAGTGTTTACTTTGGAGCAGCTGCCTGATATTGCCACACACCACCAAATTTGGTTGCAGCCTTTTCTTGGGCAACTGTACAGCTCCGGACTGAATTTCCTGGTACAGTCTGTACTCCCAACGCCTGTTTATCAGGGGTTCAGAGTTCGTGTATGTTGACTCATTTGTCTGAAGCACACAGAGAGAGGGGAGGTGAAGAGAGAGAGGAGATATTGGGGTAGAGATCTCTCTCTATGGTGATAGCCATTCAGATGTGTGTAACTACAGAACAATGTAGAAGAAGAAAAAAAAAATTAAATAATTAATATAATGTAATGGCGCCATGCGCACCACTCCTTCCCTTGGCCTTTGCCACACCTCTACCTTTTGTCTATGCCGCACCTCTACCGGCATCCAGCCTACAGACGTGGCCAAACAGGTTAGTCCTCCCTGGGGGACTCGGGCGGTCTGACCACAGTCCTTCCCGGGCAGTGATTTACCCAAGCCACGCACCTGCATCAGGTGGGAAAGTCACGTGAGGGACGCTACATCCGGGACAGTGGCCGACGAGATAAAAGGGGCCGCCAGCCACTGGATGACAGACGACAGACGATACCATTAGCTCCAGTACTAAGAGGTCCTGCCCTGTCCCGTTGCTGTCGTCCACCTCCCACACACACGTGTTCTCGCTCCGATCACACGTGTTGTTCAAGCCTTCACAACTCTTCACGGCAACTACAGACACTCCGCTGCAACTACAGACTCTCCACGATGCTACACGACAGGCTGGCCTACCGAAATATTACATGTACTGCATTCCCTTGTATTACCAATAAACTGTACCGTGTATTATGGAGTCTGTTCACCCAGGCAGTAACGTAAGGGCTTCCTTACCATTATAATAACATGAAATTGAAAAAAATCTTTGTGATACTAACTTTTTATTAAATACTTTAATAAATACTTATAATAAAAATATGAACTTCTCTGCAGCACGTCAGTGAAGTGATACTCATATAAACTTTACTGTCTTATTACAAGTTATGTGGATAATTATTATATAGTGAATAAGTCATCTTCTCTCCAGTTCTCTCTTTAACTGACTGTGTGCAGATGAACTTTATGATATCAGCCTCATCAGCAGAATATTCATTCCTATTGAAATATACGAACACATGTGAATTTACCAACTTACAAGCGCTAATGGGTTTATGGCTGATATATATACCAATTTATGGACGATATAAGTTGTCCACGTGCCGCCCGCTTACCAATCTCTTCACAACATATTGCTTAACATTATTTCATGTTATATTAAATATTTCCTGTAAAATATTCTTTTCTTCCTTTAAGCTTTAATCATAATACAGTGAAATGGAACCTCCTTAGGCCCAGAAGACTTCATAGAACGAAGGTTGATAGAGAGGTTGGATAGCAAGCATGGAGAATACAGACAAAAACAAAAGGGACAGTTGGAGTGACGAAACATATTATTATTATATTATCATTCATAATTATTTTGGTTTATGTCTGCCAGTAAGAACATATTTATTGTTCTTTCAATAATATTGACACTGCAGCCATACTAACAGTGATCTATTTTGTTAATAGGTAATGAGGCATTCAGTGACAGACCACAAGAGGGAGGTGCCCTATATGTCATAACCCCAAAAGTATGATTGTGTGTTCAGTTATCACTGTAAAGATTGTTAGTCAATTTGATTAATTAATTTAACCTTACATGCCAGAGAATAATAATTCATACGAGTATTAAAGTTAAAACCAACTTGTCTGAAACTCTCATCTTAATATTGTAGTGACCCAAGCACTAAATTTTTACAAGTCCCTTTCTCTATGTTACACCTGCACATCCTCGCCTTCACCTGTCGGCTGGCTGCAACCGAGCCCAGCCGCTGCTCTTCCCTACCCACGCTCTGCACTTACACCGGGACAGTCAACACCTCTCTCTCCTCCTGCTCTGCCACTGCTGCCCTTGCCTTGCTGCACCATGCCAAGCCACCACGACCTACACACTACCCTACGGTCCCCCTCGAGCAGCAACATGACTGCCTTCAACAAGCAACACCACTACATTCTACAAGCAACACAAGCAGTCAGGCAAGCGGGAAGTCATCACCTTGTGCTTGGGGTCACATTTTGTATTCAACCTGTGTTACTCTGTGAATAAATCCGTTCCTAGTATTGGAGTCTACTATACACCTTGGGTATTAACGACCTCCCAACGTTACAATATATACTGAAATAAAGAGACATGGAACTATGGATATTTAAGTTTTGGGTTGGATTCAGAGTCGGTAATATTCATATAAAAAAACATCAGGTAATGATATGTATAAATAATTCTATGAAGAAATATTATTATTATTATTAATTCAGTTGGAGGCATAGTCGGCATCAAAGTAGTAATTATGAAACATCTGTGGTCGGAGTTGGATTTGACTAACAGTTGTATTGAGTGTAAATATGTGGTTACCCCGAGATGCTGTATACATCCCTGCTGTACTTAATCTGATGTTTTATTTATATGTATTCTTACTGGCAGAGCTAAACTGAAATAATTATGAGGTAATAATGATATTATTTTCACACAGTTTTCAATGTTAGATAAACGCATATATAACAGATAATATGTAACGTCACGACTTTATACCAAACCTGATAATGTGTGTGTGTGTGTGTGTGTAGAGAGAGAGAGAGAGAGACGAGGAGCTAGAGCAGGTTGCTTGTAGTCTGTAATGAGAAATCCAGTAAACTATGTTTGTAACCTGGCATTGCTTGGGGTTCATAGTGTGTAGTCAGGTGTTTACAAAAATGAATAAATGGTCCTTCTCTGCACCACCTCCCCCCCCCACACACACTCCCCTTTTCTCCGATCCGAATACGGAAAAAGAAGATTTGCCGATTCGAAAATAATGTCTTATATGCACAGGAGGTCACACAAGCGAAGCGCTGTTGCCGAGTGGGGTTGGCCCAGGTGGAACTCTTGTAGAGTGAACGTGCTTGGGTTGGTAGAGAAAAAGATACGAGAACACACATAAACGCACTACAAATTTTCATATGCACACAAGAACACACATATAACCACACTACAAGAAAACACATACACACAACAAGAACACATATACACACGACAAGAACACACACACATAACCACACTACAAGATGATATACATACACACAACAAGAACACACACACATAACCACACTACAAGATGATATACATACACACAACAAGAACACACACACATAACCACACTACAAGATGATATACATACACACAACAAGAACACACACACATAACCACACTACAAGATGATATACATACACACAACAAGAACACACACACATAACCACACTACAAGATGATATACATACACACAACAAGAACACACACACATAACCACACTACAAGATGATATACATACACACAATAAGAACACACACACATAACCACACTACAAGATGATATACATACACACAACAAGAACACACACACATAACCACACTAGCGTTACCTCTGCTTTGGTTTGGGAATCCTGGTGGTGACGGTGAAGGATAATCTGCAGTAACACCTTCAGTTCATCAACCTAGAGAACATTATATTATACAGAGCTGAGAAATACTACGCTATCTTACATTTTTTTTTTCTGTCCTATCAACAAGGCCGTGATTGTTTGATTGATTGATATTAGGCACCGCAACAACGAGGTCAAATAGCGCCAGAGAAAGGTGATACAGAAGTGAGACAGCATTGATTGATATTAGGCGTCGTAACAGCGACGTCATATAGCGCCAGAAAAAGGTGATAGAGAGGTGTGACAGCAAGCAGAAAGGAAATAGAAAGAAAAGAGGGACAGTTGAAGAACTAAAAGCTAGTGGCTGGGGCCGTAGGGGCGCCGAAACCCTGAAAGTATTGTCCACATCACTAATGCAGGTAATACCCACTTACGGGGAACAAGGACGTGAGAAATAGTAGCCTATATAATACAAAAACTATTCCTATACACACACACTGGATTACATGTATGCTGGGTTGTATTTTAAGCCCTTCATAGACTGTCAATCAGGCCTGTGCAAACTGGGTGGTTGTGCAGGCATAACCGTGGTGTGTGTGTGGGTGTGATTGATGGTTTGTGCAAATGACTGAACCATATCCAACAAGCTTTTCGTCAATCACTTACACGCCTGTACAGTGATGCATGATAATGTGTGGTGACTGCTCAGTCTTCTTGCTGGTGTGTGGCAAATTTAAATGATTGCAGTCATCTAGTTTGCTCAGGCATGAATGATAGTCTATGGAGGCCTTTAGCACTTACTGACCAATGTGAAAGTCAACCCTCGATTATATAAACAAATTAATGGTCAAGAGATGTTTCTATTCCCCCGAAGTTTTAAGGAGGTAGTACAGTCACGAGCACCAATAAGTATCCAGGTGTGCTTCGAGTACCTAAAGACAGTAAATAAATGCACAATAAGATCTCCACTGGAATTACTTCGTTGGTTAATTAGACTGTTCAAAGCTTCATCCAAAGCTGTATACTTATTAGTACTCGTGATTGTACAGTGTTGGTAAATCTGGAGCAAATGAATCTTCCAAACTATTTTAAGCAACAGAACACCATTATTTTTGTTCTTTTGGTCCTGTTTCTTGGCATACTTTGGAGGAATCAAGGCACTCCAATATACCAAAAGTGTGTTACCCCCTTATAGTGATTTCTCACTGTATTGGACAGAGGAATAGTCACATAAGCTATAATGATAGGGAGGTCATTATTTATTCTGGAAGTAGTGCAATGAATAGTCTACCAAATGAATGACTCGGTGATTAACAAAGCCAAAAAAAAACTAATAATAATGTTGTACACTCGCAATCCAAAATTTGTACCCAGGTCTTGTTGAAGTTTCGAATCATTTGACATACTTGTGAACCAATTACAACGTTCATCCTGTTTCATATTTGCTTGAATTCGCTTAATACTCGATCAGGCTATTCGAAGCAAGCCTGGATACATATTTTGGATTGCGAGTGTACTGTAGCTACGTCATTTTACATTGTCTATAATTATGTGTACAAATTCTTGCGGCCAATAGTACACATTACATCTGGCGAGTTAGAATGAACATAATTATACAAAAAATCGTCCCCGCCTCACACACCTCAGTCTGTAGAATGACGGGAATGTTAAGGAACAACAGGAGCGGTAAGCAGTAGAGAACCATAAAGAAGAAGAGCTGGACTTGTCTTGAATGACTGCCGTTTGAAAAATATACTGAGATGAAGTAAACAGAGACGATGGACTGACACACACTGCTAAACGTAAGGAGAAGGACGGGAAGGGCCAGGTACTGCAGCAGTAGGCGGTGAAGGGCGTGTATCCTTAGTAACATCTCCCGTGTCCCTTTCAGTAACTGCCTGTCTTGTTGTACCTCAGAGTCATTGTCACTGTGGACGAGGTCATAGATTCCACTTTCATTCACTCCCTTCCT
Organism: Petrolisthes cinctipes; assembly: GCA_033782935.1. Classification (NCBI taxonomy): domain Eukaryota; kingdom Metazoa; phylum Arthropoda; class Malacostraca; order Decapoda; family Porcellanidae; genus Petrolisthes; species Petrolisthes cinctipes. The sequence continues at coordinate 20,729 of JAWQEG010000122.1, read as the reverse complement.
GCCTTGGAATACCTCGGTAACATTGTCACATATTCCCTCTTGAACTCGTTCAAGGGGAGATATTTTCTGTGTGTCATTGTGACCATTACCATCTTCTATATCTACAGTTGTACTTCTTCGAAATATTCCTTGTCGATAAAATCTCCTAAAAGATATTCTCTTATTATTATTATTATTATTATTATTATTATTATTATTATTATTATTGTGTTCCTCAGATGAATTGACATTTTGTTCATTATCAGATATTATTTCTCCCAGAATGACCTCCTCTGAAATCCAGTCAGTACTCAGACTCAGTGCTTCATTGATGGAAGCTCCAGTGTCTGTGAGACCAGGCAGAACTCGAGACGTAAAGTTTCTGTAGAAGTGTTTGGCAAGTGAAAGTTTAACACTGCGATAGAAGAGTTTCTCGAGGTATACAGTTGTGAAGAACATCATCAAAGTAAAGGAGGCAGCAAAATAATATAATACATTTTCACAGATTTCCTGAACAAGTAATCCTATATCAGGGAATTCATGAACGACGAGGCCATTGCAAATTATTATGGTCAAAACACTCATTGTCAGTATAATGGCGGAAATCAAGAGGTAGTATCCATAGAATGTATTATCCTTTACAGTATCAGTGAGTAACGCTAACTGATGCATTTTGTTGGCAACATTTAAAGCCAATTCTATGTGGCTCTTCAGATGTGCCAATACAAGAAGTGAAATTAAGATGCTCACCTGATCTGACAGAATAACAGCAAGGAAGGTTGTGCTACTTTCACCATTAAGCTTTGTAAAAGTAAGTTGGTAGATTACCAGAGTAATGAAACAGAGGAGTGAGAGGGACACTAAATAGGACCACAGCTTCCACCATGTACTGGGTTGGTAATACTTAGTGGTGGCAACAGTGGTAATAGAAGTGGTTATACTGTTGTTGTTGTTGTTGTTTAGAGAGCTTTTCTCTGCCTGCTGTCTCAATGTTCCGTTGCTGTTGCTGTTGACTTTATCGTTAACACAGACCATATCCTTTTTGTTTCTGTTGTTGTTGTTTGGACTGTCCTTCCTTGTCCTCCTTCCTCCTCTGCCGTCTTCACCCCACACCTCCTTTCCTCTGACCTTGACCTTTATTGGTTTCTCAGTGACCCGTTTGAATGGAAATCCTCCAATTATCTGCAGGATACAGATTGCCACACGTAATAGATTTGTTCCCTTCATTGTATATTGTCGATATATAAAACTACATATATTGATCTTCTTTTGGGGGGTTTATATCTAACTTTATGTCCGTACTGATATTAATAGACTTGATGTCCGTATGAATATTCAGTTCTTCACCAACACATACACACAAACACACACGTCACGTCGTGAGCCTGGCACCTGGCAGCAGAGACCATTTGACTAACTGACCACACTGCTCCACCTAATGTATCTTATCTACTCACTGACGCCTTCAATACCTGTTTGACTGCCTGTGGTCGATGGATCGATTGATAATTAAGGAGAGTACACTCTGTTGACAGACTCCTTTAATATATGTACTGTTTTAATTTGGTATGATGTGCAGTAATGAGTATAGGTGTTGCCAAGGCCACTTATAAGTGACCTTGGATGTTGCTTTGTGTCCAGGACAGTTTTAAAATTCACCTACTGTATATACAACATCACTGGTACCCATAGTAAGACTCATATGATTAATTAATTTACCCAAACCTTAGAGAGGATTAATAAGGGCATTCATTGGCTGCTTATCACAATGGAATGTGTTGATGACATGGTTGTACTCCATTCGCTGTTGGCAATGTCATTAAGGTGTACTGTTGACCAAAATTTATTATTAGTACACACACATATTAAATTAAGGTCACCCATATTCTAGGGTCGACGGTGACTCTAGGTTCAGACATACGATAACCAGATGCATAGATTTGTTGTTGTTGTTGTTGTTGTTGTTGTTGTTGATGTTGTGGAGGTGGTGGTGTTAGTGGTGATTTTAGCTATTGGTTGTGTTAGTTAGTGGTGTTAGTGATGCTCTTAGCTATTGATAATGGTAGTGGTGGTAGTCTGTGTTAGTGTTGAGAGAATTAGTAGTGGTGGTGGTAGTAGTGGTAGTAGGGATAGTAAGTAGTGGTGAAGGTATTGGTAGTAGTGGTGAAGGTATTGGTAGTAGTGGTGAAGGTATTGGTAGTAGTGGTGAAGGTATTGGTAGTAGTGGTGAAGGTATTGGTAGTAGTGGTGAAGGTATTGGTAGTAGTGGTGAAGGTATTGGTAGTAGTGGTGAAGGTATTGGTAGTAGTGGTCAAGGTATTGGTAGTAGTGGTCAAGGTATTGGTAGTAGTGGTCAAGGTATTGGAAGTAGTGGTCAAGGTATTGGTAGTAGTGGTCAAGGTATTGGTAGTAGTGGTCAAGGTATTGGTAGTAGTGGTCAAGGTATTGGTAGTAGTGGTCAAGGTATTGGTAGTAGTGGTCAAGGTATTGTACGGCTCCTAGAGGCAAGGCAGGTAAAAGATAAGATTAGCTAGGGTCAGCTAACCAGACTACCTGCCCAGAACCGGCATTAAATAAATAACCAATAGATAGACAGTAAGATAACCAGGTATCACAAACTATTTATCAGTATAGGTACCTGGAGATAGGAGCAAGGGTCCTTTCAGCTACATGAGGCATGACTCAAAACCTCATGACCTTAGTTCCACGTGATTCATCCTACCACATGACCACAGGTAACCCACAGTAAATCATAACCATCAAGTTGGTAATATTGTATCCAGACACAGCTGTCAACTCCAGTAGAAAATGTATATAAGCAGTGAAGTTTAACTAATAGTTAGGATACTTAACACTGACTCCCAGGGCTATACACTTGTCTCCACAAAGAGAGACCATACAAGTAAGACAAGGCACATCAATATAATTCCCTGGATAGATATAAGTATATATTAGTAAATTAAGCCTTAAGAAACTTGTGAAGTCAATTACCTAAGAAAACCTAAGAAAGCACCCAGTCTTCCACGTTACCTAATACAACAACAACTACTACTACAACTACAACTCCAAGAATTACACACAAGTAAGTTACCAGTTTCTGCCCAGAGTTCAAGCCTTCAGAACTGGTACATCTGATGGCAGCGGTGTTTTTGCAACAAGACAAATTGCAAGGTAATGATTTCACGGGAGTACAGTGACTAACATAGTTCAAGGACAAGTTGAAGAAATCTACTTGTAAATTCTCTCAAGTAATTTCTTCTGTGGGTATAATCTTACGACCTCTAACGAGGGAGATAAACCACATATTCTTCACCTACAAGAGGCACCTGCTTCAACATAACTGCAACTGACCTACAATTGGACCTCATCTACTTCCCAACAAACAATCATCACTTCCTCACCACCATATCGGCGTCCCTGCGTATATTCTCTCGTCAGGACAACGCCATCACTCCATCACCTCCACGCTGACGCCTCGTTACGTAAATTCTCTCGTAAAGGCAAGTCAACATTCATCATCTTCACTCCAATAACGACTGTTAGTGTGTTAGTGTGCGAGCTAACTAATCATCGCTTCGTCACTTCACCATCGTCGCCTCGTCAGACAACACCCCAACTAGACTTCAACTCGTCGTCATCGTCGTTGCAACTAGAGTCAACTAAAAGTAAGTACACATTACATGTTACATTACATTATTTTTCACTTGTCCACGAACATGTTAGAAAAGAATTAGGTTCCTCATTAACAGCCCAGAAAGAAAGAAAAGAAGTGCCAAATTAAAACAAAAGTACAGATATTCTCTCCCATTAATCCAAAGGAATCACAACTAACTTCGAATATCCCTGATAATGATTCATTAGCCTACAAGCTAGATTTCACTGCCTCCCCAAGTCTCGTTTGTGGTGCCAACACATTCGAAATACATTCTTCTGCTTTTCCAACCTTACCCCCATTAAAGACTCGGTCTGTCATACTATATTAACCTGTATTTTCTCCAACAATGGCTACTCCTCCACAATCTCCTACTGTCTCTGCTCTTCTAACAACTTCTTATGACCCCACTACCTCTTCTATGCAAACAATGACAATCTTGCCCACCCACAATTATTCAAAGCATTATACGGGAGATAATCCAAGATATGGGATTCATCTCTTCTTGCGTCATTTGGAGGATGTGTTTTACCAAGCGAATATAGAGCGGGACGCACATAAGATAAGATTCGTGAGAGAGCATATTGCACCAGATAGTCCAGCTAGTTATATGTTTTTGTTTTTGTTTTTTTTTACATATAGTGAGTGGAGGAAAGGAAAAAACAAATAAATAAATGGTTCCATTTGCCTATTGGCATCCTCCACTCATAAAATATTTAAAACAACTGGATTTAAATTGCTGGGGGTTATAACTTGCTGGAAAACATTCCCTTGGTAGAGAATTCCACAGGGAAGTAGTACGGGGAGTAAATGAATTTTTGTAAGCAGTTGTCCTGCAACGTGGAGGAGTCAGTGTGAACTCATGCACATTCTCAGCTGCCCTAGTCCTCCGTGGGAAGACGCGAAGGGGTGGTATAATCGGGGCAAGTTCATCCGAACATTTCTTATAAAAGTATCTATAAAATAGTGCAAGGAAAGCAACAGGGAGGGAATTCATTAGTGATCATAGGATTATTGATCAGTCTGATAGCTCTGTTTTGAATTTTATCTAATTGTCTTAACACCACCGATCCACAACCAGCCCACAGAGGTGAACAATATTCCATCTGGGAATGCACATGACTCTTATATATTACTGCTAACTGCTCGTCAGTCAAATAATTACAAGCTCTGTATAAAAGTCCCATCTTCCTAGATGCAGTTTTGGCAATGGATTTTACATAGGGAGTCCAACTGAGGTTTTCATTTAAAGTTACACCAAGGAGATCAATGCTGTGGGACTTGGGGATATTTGTATTATTGAAAATAATGTGAGAATCTTGATTATCTGATCTATTTGAGAACGGGATGTATTTAGTTTTATTTGCATTGAAAGAAACTAGGTTGTTTTGTCCCCATTCAAAGATCTTCGTTAAGTCTTCATTTAATGAAATTGAAGTGGCAAGTTTGTATTCTAAAATATTGTGTTGAGTAAAACTATCATTAAATGAGAAGGAACTGTGAATAGTTGAATCATAAGCATAGGAGTGAATTGAATTCTGAGTAACTGACAAAAGATCATTAATATGAATGAGGAACAAAGTTGGAGCCAAGACCGCTCCTTGAGGAACACCAGCATTAATGGGATGAAAGTCGGAATACAGACCATCTACCATCACACGTAATTTTCTGTTGCTAAGATATGAATTAATTAGGGGAACAAAAGATTGAAGGCCATAATGTGGAAGCTTAGACAGTAATGATCTGTGCCATACTCTGTCAAAGGCTTTAGATATATCAAGGCAAATTGTGTGAGTCTCTCCATGTTTATCAGTTGATTGGAATATGTTATCTGTGAAATAACAGAGCAGGTCCACAGTAGATCGTCTCTGTCTAAAGCCATATTGCTTATCATTTAGCAGATGATTTTTCTCAAGGTGTTTAACAAAGTGATTGTTAAGAACTATTTCAAATACTTTATTAACTACAAGTGCTTTTTCTGATCCAAAGAATTTAACGTCATATGCTACATACTTATTGATGTTTTTGGGGATGGTAAACTACATAATTCATTATCATGGGTTCAGAGAATGTTTAAAACAAAGGCAGACAACATAAATACAAGTGAACCAGCAAAAGCACTTGCACTATCAGGGTCTCTAGCTTTGAATTCGAAGGAATCTCGTATCATACATCGTGAATTGCAGATTACTCAATCCATGGGTACGAAGATTTTTAATTTTGATGCCACACCGACTCAAGGGAAATCACAGGGAAAACGTTGCAAACACTGTAACGGAAATAATCATATTACCAATGAATGTTATAACTTACATAATACTAAAAGAAATTATCAAGGGAAAAGTAATCATACATACTATTCTTTACATGAGTCAAATTCGCATTCCTTAGATGAATACATGATCCTTAACAGAATGAAACAGGACTTGCACAATCGAAACATGATGTATGAAACGAGACCGCCACAATATTAAAATAGCATCAAACGTCCCGAAAATAAAACTGTAAGCCCTGTCGTCGCATTTACCGATAATGTACTATAATTCCCTGACCTAGTATCACATTGTAACACTCCATTAATAATTAGACACAGGCACAGCAGTTTCCTTGTTATCGGATAATTCCTTTAACATATTGTGCAAATTAGGTCCCCAGCGGCATTTATAAACCAAGATTGAGCTGGTGACATAGAATTGTCAACCATGACAGGCAATAAATTACAGGTATTAGGGACACTAACCCTTCCTGTACGGTTAGACAAGGGAACTAACCATATACATATTGAATTTTATATAATACGAAATTATAAACTAGGTTTATCATACCTTATCAAACAAACCATAATAATAAACCCTAAACATAAAATAATACATTTTAGGAATTAATGTATTCCAATACAGGATTGTCCAGGCCAATATATAAGTCCATGTAATGTTAACCCTATACGTATTGAAAATGAGGGAAATGACTCCATTATCATAAAGGCCATTGCTGCATATAATATTATATTAACTCCAAATTTCGTCCATAAATTGAAGGTAAAGCTTCCATCTCATGTACAGCCACAAACTACCGTTCTATCCTTAATAGAACCAGTAAAATAATATATAACTTTATTACTTTACCCAATGTAAACAGTGGAAATATCACTGATATTAATAAAACATCTACCAATATTCATGTAAAGAAAGGAACATATCTATGTGATCTGTACAGATGGAAGTTAGACCAAATACCACAAGGAAATATTGTATCGGTTCTTACCGAAGGGTATAAATAGATAGTCACGTAAGGGAGCAACTTAGACATTTTGTCAGTGGACACAATTTTCCACTTTATCGTGATAATCTCATCACCATACTAGCCACATATCGAAATGCGATTGCCCTACCTGGTGAATCCTTAGGATGAACCAACATTATGAAGCATACCATTACACTAACATCTCCTCAACCCATTTATTCGAGCATATAGACCACCGTACCTCATAGTAGGCAGAAAGTTGTAAAGAAAATTATTAATGAAATGATGGATGAAGGCATTATTAACCCCCAGAGTCCGGGCAGCGGGATTTCCCGCTCGGTCGACAGAGGCCGGGCAGCGGGAAATCCCGCTCTGTCGACAGAGTCCGGGCAGCGGGAAATCCCGCTTTTGGTAATTTATGGGGAAAAACGCCAAATTTGTCGGGATTTTTTTTGATCTGGCTATACTTCACCACCAGACCTTTTCATCCCCACATTCAATCAGTGTGTGCTTGACCGTGACAATGGCTGGGCGTAGTGAAGAAAATACGGGCTCGTTCGATTCGGTGCATCCTACCGCGCTGCCAGGCGCACCCGCTCCTGTAACCTCCACTCCGCGGGTGCAACCAGCTAGATTGCGTCATGCACCTGCAAGGTTGTCAGATTCTGCAATAGGGCGGGAATTGGAGAATCTGGCAGACCTTTCATATGGGAGTGACGACCTGGACAGCTACTCTGATACTGAATGGCAAGCTGACGAATCAACTGAGGAAGATGTCTGTGTAGCGGTGACTTCCATCACAGCTCTTCCCTCAACTTCAGCCTTGCATGATGTGTCAGAGGTTACAGCCCCTGTTGCAATTCCGTCCACCAGTGGGGTGGGAGGTAGTTTGGGAGACACTCTCTTGTCTCCCATTCCTACAACATCTGGCGTGGGAGGCAGGAAGAGGTCTACTCCTGCTTCAACCTCCAAACCTCGCTACGTCTCCACTCCCATGGGCAAGAGGCCGAGGAGGAGGTTAGATTTTTCGTCTTCCTCTTCCTCGTCGGACGAGGATGCGTCGCAACCAGTGGTGGTAAGAGGGAGGAGAGTAGGAGTAAGAGGGAAGGGTAAAGGAAGGGGGAAGAGGACAAAGGCAGCTTATCTCTCCCCTACTGTTGACCCTGATAGCCCGCCCCCCCGTGACCTGACGCCACCTCCCCCACCACCACACTCTCCCTCTCCTCTCGTGCCTGACGACTCACTCTCGCCTGCCCCTGGTACCGCTGCACCACCACCACCACCACCACCACAACAACAACGCCAACAACGACAGCAACGCGGCGCACCTCGTCATAGACCCGCTGATCCCTATGTGTGGACGGATTGCGATGAATTTGCGCCTGATATACCTGCCTTTGACGACAGTCATTCAGGTATACAGGCCGCATTTCCCTGTCGTCAGAGGTCATCAATATTAGATTATTTCACTGCCTTTTTTGATATAATATTGATGACTTACATGATGCAGGAGATAAACACCTTCAAACAACTCTCTGTGCAACTCAGCAATAGACCAGGCAGGGAACATAGTAAGATGTTGCAATGGGCTGACGTCGATATTGCTGAGTTGTATGTGTGGTTAGCTTTGACCATGATGATGCCTCATGTCAAGAAACATCGCCTCAAGGACTTCTGGAGCACACACGCCCTGATATCCACACCTGCGTTCGGGAAATACATGTCCAGGGACAGATATAGGGACATTTTGTCCTACCTGCACTTCGCCCCCAACATGGGTCCACACCCGAACGACAGGCTGTGGAAAATTAGGCCAGTAATGTCTATCCTCCAGGAGAAAATACGAGCATTTTTTCGACCATTCCAGAAAGTGGTTATCGACGAGTCTCTGGTGCTGTTCAGGGGAAGACTGTCCTTCATCCAGTACATCCCGTCAAAGAGGCATAGATTTGGCATCAAATTCTATGTCATCTGCGACTGTAAGACTGGCTATGTGTTGGATTTTATACTCTATTCAGGTACGGATGTGGATGTCCCGGCCGACGACCCTCTTGGCTTCAGCGGGAGTGTTGTCAAGGCACTCATGGGGGATTACCTTGACAACAACCACATCCTGTACACTGATAACTATTACACCTCTCCAGCACTTAGCCAGTTTCTCCTGCAGCACCAAACAGGATCCTGCGGAACTATTCGTGTCAACAGGAAGGGGTGGCCAGCATTCCCTCTCACCCGGAGGGGCGACTGCATCAAGAAGAAATGTGGGAACATGCTGGCCATCAAATGGCACGATAAACGCCCCGTCAATATGCTCACCACCGTGAACAGGGGCGTGATGCAGGATTCTGGGAAGACTGAGCGCGGCACAGGTGATACCATCTACAAGCCTGATGCTGTGCTCGATTATAACATCAATATGAGACTCGTTGATAAGTCAGACATGATGGTGAGTTCCATCGATTGTCTGAGAAAAACTTGTAAGTGGTACAAGAAGGCTTTCTTCCACCTTCTTGATGTCACAGTGCTGAACTGTTATATACTCTACCTCCAGCATCACCCTGACTCCAAGTTGGCACTCCGGGAATTCGAGCTAGAGTTGATATCTCAGCTCCTGGAGAGGTTCAGCACTGTGCAACCACAGCAAGGCAGACAGGCAGCGGCACAACGGCCTGACAGGTTGCAGCAGAGTGGCTATATGGCTCGCCACTACCTCACTAATCTGCCACCGTTGCCGTCAGGACGTCCAGGCTCTCGTCGCTGCTATGTTTGCAGGCACACAACACGTCACCCCCAGAAGTCCAAGGAAACTCGCTTCTGGTGCAAGGAATGTTGTGTGCCGTTATGCCCTGGAAACTGCTTCTCAGACTACCATATATTGGAATATATATAGAAGCAGGAAGTGATGGGAGTATGCGAATAAAGTGACAGTGACACTTGGTGACAGTGACACTATTTAGGCTATAAGAAAAGTGAGAGTGACACATTTGTACATATATTTTAGGCTGTAGTGACGTGATAGTGACACATTTGTACATATTAGGCTATAAGAAAAGTGAGAGTGACACATTTACGCATAGAAAAAATGATAATAAAAAATTTAAAACAACAAAATACAAAAATATATAGAAAATAAGGATAACAGTGATAGTGACACATTTATATTTACGTTGAACATGAACAAATGGTGCGAATGACACTGAAAATGTTTCGCGTAAATACTGTACATAACTCCCACGCTTCTCTCCAGGGCATAAAACCACTCTGGAATGGTCAGCTAACCACACAAATAATACAGGGGCTGTAATGGTAGGATGCACACGAACCGTACGACGTGTCGCCCGGGGGAGGCAAGTGTTGCGTCATTCTGCCGGCGGCCATCTTTTCTCCACCCGCGCCAGTCCTTGTCAGAGCCACGCTCACAAAGCGAACGCAGCCTCGCTCTCACGGGAAAAGTGACCTCCATTCCTCACTTGATTTCTCGGCAATGGAGTGTCCTAGAGAGCTAGGGTTGGTTTTAATGGAAAGAGGAGGAGTTGATGGTGAGTACACAATCAAATTTAAGTTGTTCAGTATTGTAGTTTAGACGTAGGGAGTAAGAGAAGTAGAGTGATTTTCCGGGAAATACCCGGACAGGCAGGATAAAAGTAAGTATTGGACCCGTACTCACAGCGCGTAATTCCATTCTTGCCCCGTCCCGGAGGGGTTAATGGAGGTCGCTCATGAAGGTTTTAGTGGCCACCTGGGGATTAAGAAAACCTACCTGAAGCTACTTAATGATTTTTACTGGCCTGGTATGAAGAAGGATGTAGCAAAATTTGTCAATTCTTGTATTACATGTCAATTAGTAGGCAAGCCTAATCAGACTGTTCCTCCTTATCCTCTCCAACCAATTCAAGTTCCTACAGAACCATTTCAAAAGATAATAATAGACATTGTTGGTCCTTTGCCTAAGACTAAGAGAAATCATCAATACCTCCTTACAATTCTTTGCCCTACATCTAGATATCCTGAAGCCTATCCATTGAAAAATATTACAGCCAAGAATGTTTCAAATAAACTAACTCATATGTTTACTACCTTCGGTATTCCCCAGGAGGTGCAAAGCGATCGTGGCACTAACTTCACCAGCGACCTCTTCCAACAGGTACTCCACGAGCTTGGTATCCGACAGACCCTGTCCACTGCGTACCATCCACAGTCACAGGGGGCTCTCGAGAGACACCACCAAACACTTAAGGCCATGATACGTAAGTACTGTCATGAGAATAACCAGGAATGGGATGAATGTTTACCATTTCTATTATTTGCCATTCGAGAGGCCCCACAAGAATCTATTGGTTGTTCACCTTTTGAATTAGTCTTTGGCAGAAAAGTAAGAGGACCACTAAAAGTAATGAAAGATAAATTAATTGGGCCTCCTTCCATTAACCTCACGTCTGTAACTAAGTATATGGAACAACTTAAAGGAACCCTTGAGAAAGTCCGCAAATATGCTAAAGAAAATTTAAAGAATGCACAAGCACTCATGAAGTCTGACTATGATATTAAGGCTAAAGCTAGAGAATTTCATGAGGGTGATAAAGTTCTTGCCTATTTTCCAATCCCTGGTTCTTCGCTGTCAGCCAAGTATCATGGCCCTTACACAGTCAAAAGAAAAGTGAATGAATTTAATTACATAATCAATACACCTGATCGTCGTAAGACAACTCAATTGGTTCATATTAACCTGCTGAAAGCTTATCTAACCCAGGAACCTGCACCTGATCAGCTAGGATTAGCTTGTAATGTCATTAACACGTGTAAGGATGAGACTCTGGAGACTTCTGATACGAATATGTGCAGTAAGGATTCAAACTCGTATATATTACAGGATTTGCCTAAAATTCTAGCACACTTAAACCCTGCACAGGTAAAAGAAGTCTCCACTGTATTGTATAACTATTCTGACGTATTGTCAGATATTCCTGGTCATTGTACAATTATGTCTCATGATGTCATATTAATACCAGGAACCAATCCTATACGTCAGCCACCATACAGACTTCCTCATCACAAGAAGGAGCAGATGAAGAGGGAGGTGGACTACCTGTTGGACCACGGCCTAGCTGTGCATAGCTGTTCGCCATGGGCTTCTCCCTGTCTGTTGGTACCTAAGGAGGGTGGACAACTACGCCTTTGCACAGACTACCGACGTGTCAATGCAGTCACCCAACCGGACCCGTATCCACTTCCTCGCATAGACGACCTGATTGACACGGTGGGGCAGTCCAAATTCATTTCCAAAATTGATTTATTAAAAGGCTACCATCAAATTCCATTAACAGAAAACGCCCAACTGATCTCTGCCTTCATAACCCCTTTTGGACTCTACCATTATCGAGTTATGCCATTTGGGATGCGTAATAGTCCTGCTACCTTTCAGCGAACTATGAATTATTTATTCCAAGGCCTTGAGGGAGTTCAAGTATATTTAGACGATATTATTATTTTCTCAGATACATGGTCTCAACACATTGACAGACTCATCAGTGTCCTGAGGAAGCTGCAAAATACCCATCTGACCATCAAGCTGGCCAAGACTTCATTCTGCAGCGCCATGGTCACCTACCTAGGGCACGAAGTTGGACATGGACGCGTACGACCGAAGTCTGCCAATGTGGAATCCATCCTCTCCTACCCAACACCCCACAACAAGAAATCATTGATGCGCTTCCTTGGTATGGCTGGATTCTACAGGAGATACTGTCCCAACTTCTCCACTGTCGTCGCTCCCCTTACCTGTCTAACGAGTAGATGTGTGGTCTTTGAGTGGTCTGATGTCTGTCAGAACGCCTTTGACCAACTAAAGACCTACCTAGCACGTGATCCTGTTTTGGTGGCACCCGATTTTACACTTCCCTTCACTCTACAAACTGATGCCAGTGACGTCAGTCTGGGAGCTGTCCTACTGCAGAAGACTAGGGGCGTGTTTCATCCCGTGGCCTACCATTCAGCAAAGTTCACCAAGCAACAGATGTCTTACAGTGTCATAGAGAAGGAACTGCTAGCCATCGTTTCTGCCATTAAGAAATTTGAGTGTTACCTGTATGGCAGTCAGAAACTACAGGTATATACAGATCACAACCCCCTGACATTCCTCAACCGCAACAAGTCTTCTAACCAACGCCTGTTACGATGGTCCCTGTTCCTGCAGCCTTATGACCTCCAGGTGACACACATCAAGGGATCGGAAAACACGATTGCTGACGCCCTCTCCAGAGCCTAGGTCTACGTCAGGACAGGGACACCTATCTTCGAGACTCTCCCTTCAAGTCGAGTCTTCTTCGGGCGGAGGTGTGATGACCCTGTCCTCTCCTTAGACCTAGTTCAGTCGTATCCCAAACTACCATCAGGTTCCCCACCAGCACCGCCACTAGTTTTAAGTTTAGTTATTCGAATCTGGAGAAGACTGTCTTTAATTTCTCGTTCGAGATAAACCGGGCTTCACCCAAACTGTATATAAGGCTAGCTGTGCCTGATGCAGGCAGTCTCATCCAGGCATCAGGTGTGGTAACTCTTCCCGAGGTGTGGTGGTGTGGTGAGGGAGTCGACAGTAACGGATAAGTTTCCTTTTATTCCTGTTCATTTATTTTGTACCTTGTGTAGGAGTAACATACTTTATGTTGTTGTGCACTACGAGAATTGGTTCTATGCACCGGGGGATAATATCGCTTGTGATTGTGCTAATTTCCTGTAAATGTCTTGATAAGTATCGCCTCCTTAGATACTTACTGGCTGGATTGACCCATCCATGTTATTTCTATTGCCTTAATAATTATATTTGCTCTTATTAAAACGTTGTGTTTACGTAACCTCCTTAAACTCTTGATCTTTTATAACGTCCTCCCTGCTATTCACTATCGAGGGACGTTATAGTGGGGTTTAGGGGGGTGCGGGAGTTGGGGGACAGGCTTGGGTGGGGTTTAGGAGGGTGCTGGTATAGGGGGACAGGCTTCGCGGGGGGGGGGTTTAGGGGGGTCCGGGAAAAGGGAGACAGGCTTTCTACCCACCCCAGGCCTGTCCCCATATTCTCGCACCCCCCTAAACCCCCCCAAGCCTGTTCCTCTACTTCCGCACCCCCCAAATCCTCCCCCAAGCCTGCCCCCCTACTCCCGCACCCCCTTAAATGCCCCTAAAATAATAATAAATAAATAAAATAATTCTAATGTTTAACGTAACAGAATCTACCACCCAAACCTTATTTTAATTAACCCTTAAAAAACCCTAAATCCTCTAACTTACCCTTATTTACAGCCCTTAATAAGTTTCTATGTACCCTTAAACTAACCCTGAGCCCTTAGAAAACCCTTAAATGCCCTTAAAATTCAAATAAATAAAATAATTCTAATATTTAAGGTAACAGAATCTATCACCCGCCATTATTTAACCCTGTAAAACCCTTATTTCTCCAACTTACCCTTAGTTACAGCCCTTAATAAGTTACTATATACCCTTAACTAACACTTAAACTAACCCTGAGCCCTTAGAAAACCATTAAATGCCCTTAAAATTCAAATTAATACCAAAAATATTCCTCGGCAGCTATCCACAGTTCAGTTCAGTTGCTATGTTTTTTTTTTTTTTTTTTTTTTTTTCTCAACCTCGGGACTGTAGGCTGTCAGTAGCCCGTGACTCTTGCGAGGCCCCGAGATTATTGGGTGTCGCACCAGATGAGACAGTGGAGCTTCGTGATGATGTTGGTACCGTTGCTTTTCTTCTGCCCCACTAGATGACAACACCTTATTTATACACGTCACTATCAGGGGAGAGCAGCTACACCGTCACTCACAGCATCTTGGAATTTGGTCTGGCATCTTCTATGTTGTGAGTTGACGACGATGTAGGGGGTATTTTCTTGACGTGTCGGCGTAGCCAGGGTATAGTTGACGAACAACTGGACCCATCAGATCACCTCGAAAAAATCCCAGACGTTTTCTCGTGGACTCGAACCAGGGCCCTTCCATTTGCAGTCCGTCGCTCTATCCACTCAGCCACGCCTCCCCACTATGTGGGGGAATTGCCTTTGCAACGGCTCCCCTTTTTGTTTTTATGTTGTGCTTTTTTCTACGGTGCCTGAGCTTTTTGTCTCTTTTTCCACAGTTCCACTAATACATCTTTTAAGTTTTCTATATTTTCAATATCTTCAAATAATAACTGTCCACATTTGTCTCTTGTATAAGGCTGTTGAAATAATTTTGATGTATTTCTTATATTCTGTAAGTTAGGACAATAAAGTAAAAAATGTTCTAAGTCTTCCTTTTCTGCTCCACATCCCTCACATTTTTCTGATTCTCCTATAATTTTTTTTCTATCACTTAAATTTAGGGTATTGGTTCTTAACTTAAATAACAAAATTGATCCATACGTATTATAAAATATATTTTCTTTCTTATATAATGTTAGGCTTTCCTTTTGGTTTAAATCCTTTTCCCATTTTATTCTATAGTTTTCCCTGAATTTTCTTTTAATCTTTTTTTTCTTTAGTTTCTTTATAGTGTATTCATTTAGCTCTAATTCTTAAGTTATTTCCTGTGTACTTTTCATCCATTTTTCATTTCTACGACTTTCTTTTAATCTTTTATATATTTCACCTACCAGAGTATTTTCTTTGTTTAATAAATATTTTACATATCCCACTCTATTGGTGTGTAACCTTGTTTCTACACTTGATGCACCAATTTCTCCTCTCAAAGTACATGTTGGAGTTCCATTCACTGCTCCCAAAATATTTCTATAAACATTATTTTCTATACTTTGTAGTCTCCTTATTTCATTCTTATTAAAATTTATTATGTCTGTTCCATACATAATGGATGGTAGGGCCACATTTTTCCAAAATAATTTTCCTATTAATAATTTATTGCTACTCCTTGTTATCACTGATGGTACCAAATTACTTAATTTCAGTGCTTTTTTAATTAATTCTTCTTTATATGTTTTAAAACAGTTTCTTTTATTGTCAATCACAAATCCTAAATATTTAATACTGTCCACCACCTTAATTCCCCCTGTTTCCTCAGGTGTCTCTCTTGAATTATAAATTAGAATAGTACTTTTATTCATATTTATATCCAACCCTGCTTCTGCAACTATATTTCGTAAGTGTATTATGTATTCCTCTGTTTCCTTTATTGACCTAGTTAATCCCAACCCATCATCTGCATAAAACAGTGTGTTTATATATAAGTTTTCCTCCTTGTATCTTATGTTTATGTTGTTTAATTTTAGAATGATCATATATGTTATCAGTTTAAAAAGTGTTGTTGATCCTGTACAACCCTCTTTAATCCCACTTGTAATATTAATTTCCCCGTAGTTTTTGTTATCTGGGAATAGAAATAATTCTAGCCACCAAATCTATTATTTTAGGGTCTATTTTTCAAAAATATCATCGCTTCTATTAATTTTTCTCGTTTTATTGAGTCATATGCTTTAGAGAAATCTATTGCAATTATAAAGAGTGGTATTTTGTATTTAAAGCTTTGAATTATACAGTACTTCAAAATTCTATTTCCCTTTGTAAAACCTGCCTGTGTGTCCAAAATTAAATTGCTATCTTTTAAGTGTTCTTCAATTTTATTTTTTATTATCCCCATCATCATTTTATAAGAGATGTTTGTTAAAGCTATCGGTCTTAAATTTTCCACTGTTGGTTTATTTACTTTTGGTATCATCTTCGTATTTGATATTTTCCAGCTATCTGGTATTTCTGTTTCGTTATTTAAAATATTATTTAAACATTTTTTTATTGTTTTTAATAGTTCTTTATCATTTTTTAGCAATTTATATATTTCCGGTTTTATTTGATTTGGTCCTGGTGCTTTTTTAGGCTTTAATGTTTTTAAGAAAGTCTCTATTTCTTTCTCATTTATTTCTGACTCTTTCATTCTAATTATATTGTTTTGTATTTTATATACCATTTCTATATGTTCTCTTATTTCTTCCCTAACTCCATATTCCTCTTCATCTATCCTAATACTATATTTCGGCCTATCCTCTTCTAATTCTTCCTCATATATTTTCTTTCTTTCCTCATTCCATACTTGTTTTATTTTGTTTGGATGTTTTTGATATATAGTTTCCCAATATTCTAATAGGTGATTTTTTACCTCTTCCTCTCCTAGTTTTACTTTTTGGTTATTGTATATTCTTATTTCTTTATTGTTTTCTTCTACTGCTTTTAATTTATTTATTTTATTACTTCTATCCCCTTTTTATTTCTTCTGTTTCTTTTTTTTCGTTTGCTTGTTTTGCCCCTTTTAAATATTTTTGTGTTTTTAATTTTTGGGTTTTATATTCTCTCTCAAGTTCAACTCTCCTATTTACATCTAATTCATTTCTCTTATTCCTATTTATTCTTTTCCTTATTTTTATTTCTCTCCTTATATCATTATTTATCCATATCGGTTCTCTTTTTTTTATTTTTGTTTTTGTTTTTAATCTAAATGTTCTTTGCATTTCGTTATCAGATATTTCTTTTATTATGTCATCCAATACCTGAATTTCATATACTTCTGTCTGTTTCACCCTTAACTTTAGTTGTTCTAAAAAGGAATTTGAAGTTTCTTCATTTACTTTACAATATGTTATTTCTTCCCATCTTCCTTTGTTAAATTCTCCTTCTTTTATCTTTATTCTAAAATTTATATCTATTAAGTTGTGATCCGATAGATCAAACTTTTCTCTATCTTCATCTATTTTCATGTTCTTATAATACTTTATCATTTCATTATTTATCATTACATAGTCTATTACGCTTTTATTTCTTCCACATTCCCATGTGTTTATTCCTTCGCATTCTGGCATTAAGTTTAATATAGTACCATTTATACAGACCAAGATTTACAAGACTCTTTTACCGTTTTCATTTAAATCCTGCCATGTTATTGTTGACTCAGTTGTGCCAGATGCCTTTGTCGTCGTCGTCGTCGTCAATGTTGGCAGATGCCTTTGTCGTCGTCAATGTTGCCAGATGGCTTTGTCGTCGCCAGTGTTGCCAGATCTGCTTGACGAGATTTCCCTAACTTCACCTTTAGAATTTCCAATTTTTGCGTCAATATTCCCTGTTTACTTTTACTACTACTATTATTATTACTATTATTATTACTATTATTATTACTATTATTATTACTATTATTATTATTATTACTATTATTATTATTATTATTATTACTATTATTATTATTATTACTATTATTATTATTATTATTATTACTATTATTATTATTATTACTATTATTATTATTATTACTATTATTATTATTATTATTACTATTATTATTATTATTACTATTATTATTATTATTACTATTACTATTATTACTATTATTATTACTATTACTATTACTATTACTATTACTATTACTATTACTATTACTATTACTATTACTATTACTATTACTATTACTATTATTATTATTATTACTATTACTATTACTATTATTATTATTATTACTATTACTATTACTATTACTATTACTATTACTATTACTATTACTATTACTATTACTATTACTATTACTATTACTATTACTATTACTATTATTATTATTATTATTATTACTATTATTACTATTATTATTATTATTACTATTACTATTATTACTATTACTATTATTACTATTACTATTATTACTATTACTATTATTACTATTACTATTATTACTATTATTATTATTACTATTATTATTATTACTATTATTATTATTATTATTACTATTATTACTATTATTATTATTATTATTACTATTATTACTATTATTACTATTACTATTACTATTATTACTATTATTACTATTATTACTATTACTATTACTATTACTATTATTACTATTACTATTACTATTACTATTATTACTATTACTATTACTATTACTATTACTATTACTATTACTATTATTATTATTATTATTATTATTATTATTATTATTATTATTATTATTATTATTATTATTATTATTATTATTATTATTATTATTATTATTATTATTATTATTATTATTATTACTACTACTACTACTATTATTATTATTAATATTATTATTATTATTATTATTACTACTATTATTATTATTATTACTACTACTACTATTATTAATATTATTGTTATTATTATTATTATTATTTCATCTCTGGTAGAAATTTCCCTGTTTACTCTTGAACAATATTTATATAATTAAGGGGGTGCGGGGAATAGGGGGACAGGCTTAGGAGGTGGGGGGTTAGGGGGGTGCGGGAATAGGGGACAGGCTTGGGGGGGTGCGGGAATAGGGGGGACAGGCTTGGGGGGTGGGGGGGTTAGGGGGGTGCGGGAGTAGGGGACAGACTTGGGGGGGTGCGGGAATATGGGGACAGGCTTGGGAGTGGGGGTTAGGGGGGGTGCGGAAGTAGGGGACAGGCTTGAGGGGGTGCGGGAGTAGGGGGACAAGCTTGGGGGGGTGGGGGTTAGGGGGGTGCGGGAATAGGGGACAGGCTTTTCTACCCACCCCAAGCCTGTCCCCCTATTCCCGAACCCCCCTAACCCCCCCCAATACCCCCAAATTATATCATGCTGTCAATAATTAAATAGAATAAAAATTAGTAATATTATAATTTATGTAAATCAAGATAAAAATAATAAAGTAAAAAAAAATTAATTCGTGATATTAGAGAGAGAGAGAGAGAGAAGAGAGAGAGAGAGAGAGAGAAAGAGAGAAGAGAGAGAGAGAGAGGAGAGAGAGAGGATGAGAGAGGGAGGAGAGAGAGGAGAGTGAGAGAGAGGGAGGAAGAGAGAGGAATGATAGCGGAGAGTTGAGAGAGACACCACTCTCGACGCTCATCGAGAGAGAGAGAGGAGTGACACCCACACTCGAGAGAGAGAGAGAGAGAGAGAGAGAGAGAGAGATTAACTCACTCACCTAGAGAGAGAGACCACACTACACACTATACACACCACGAGAGAGAGAGACACTACTCACACTTAATAATATATAGTCATAACTATCATATCGTCTCTCTCTCTCTCTCTTCTTCTCTTCTCTACTCCTCTCTCATCTCTCTCTCTTCTCGATGTCTCTCTCTCTCTCTCTCTACCGTACACACACATTACACACACACACTCGTCTCTCTCTCTCTCTCTCTCTCTCTCTCTCTCTCTCTCTCATCTCTTCTCTCTCTCTCTCTCTCTCTCTCTCGAGACAACCACCTTTGCCGTCGGTGAGAGAGCTTGTGTGATCTGTTTGAATTTTGCTAGCTATGCTGGGGGACATTCAGTCCAGTTGGGTTACCCGTGCCAGAAAGGTAGCTTTATTAGGATCCTGACTAAGAGTTGTCAAATCTTCATGTTATTATTAAGTTTCACAACTGCTCTTCAACTGTCCTAACAAAAAAAAAAAAAAAAAAAAAATCTTCATCACTTTCGATATAAGTTTTTTATTGTTAAGGACCTCACCAGCTACCTTATGCCGTGTGAGAAGGGAGGCTTTGGAACCTCCTAAAACAACGCCTTTTAACGCTCACAGGTTTCGAAAGGGCTGAGATTGAAGGGATCTCAGGCGTGTGGGGTACGAGTAATGGAGATGCCTCAGGACCCCCGTAGGTATTCTCTTAGATTAATAAGCCTGACCAGCTCCCTGTGACCGTTCTTAGGTGCCTAAAGGCTCGACTGCTCTTTGGTGAGAGAGCTTTCGTGCCTCGCTGGCTGCCAGGCCAGTAAAAGATCTCGGATTAAGTCGTGGACATTTAGTTTTACTATTTGCTTTAAGTTTGGCCGCGGATTGGAGGATTAGTAGGGATTAGTAGGACGACGGTAACACTTCAAGCACCCCTGTCGAAAAAT
>JAWQEG010000121.1:5000-32500 GCA_033782935.1 Petrolisthes cinctipes | reverse complement strand
AACAACACAAACACACCAAGTAACAACACACACACACACACAACACAAACACACCAAGTAACAACACACACACACACAACAACACACACACACACACACACACACACACACACACACACACACACACAACACTCCAAGTAACAACACACACACACACACACAACACTCCAAGTAACAACACACACACAACAACAACACACACACACACCAACTAACAACACACACACACACCAACTAACAACACACACACACAACAACAACACACATACACCTACCATAGCAACCTCCTGTGTATGACTTTGGAACGACTGCAGGATATAGTCAGCAAAGTTTACATCTGGCACAGGTGGAGGTGGATAGTCAGCGTGCCACTCCACTATCCTCGCTGCCTTGTTGTCCCTTGATGACCCTACCACGCCTCCCACGCCCTCCTCGTCGTCACCAGCCACGCCCATTTTTCTGTACCTGAGAAAGAGAGAGAGAGAGAGAGAGAGAGAGAGAGAGAGAGAGAGAGAGAGAGAGAGAGAGAGAGAGAGAGAGAGAGAGAGAGAGAGAGAGAGAGAGAGAGAGAGAGAGAGAGAGGAAATTATTGTTAATGAGTGACGAGGGTGAGAGAGGATGTGAGTTAAGGAATTGATTGATTGATTGATTGATGATAGGCACCTCAACAGTGAGGTCATATGGCGTCCGAGGAGGAAGGTGATTATTGAGAGGTGGGACAATAAGCACAAAAGGTAACAAATGAAAACAAGTGACAGTTAGAGAAGTGAAAGCCCCTTTTAGTGGCCTTTTACGACAAGCATGGATTTAAGGGACCCTGTGATGTAGTCAGAAAATTGGAGGTAAATGAGTCCTTCAAATATTGCCACGAAACACACACACCTATATGGAAGGAGCTTGTTTCAGGAGGAATCAGAAGCCCCCAATTTTCATACACGATCACAGGGTCCTTAAGGGAATAGTACACTTTAAATTAAGGGTGTAATTCACTTTTGTTACATTGGAGTGCCTTGATTCCTCCAAAGTATGCCAGGAAACATAACCAGAAGAGCAAAAATGATGGTGTTTTCTGTTGCTTAGAATAGTTTGGAGGAATCAGTTGCTCCAGATTTACCAACACAAAATTGTCGGTGTCTCAAGTAGGCTATCACAAACCCTATCAGTTTTTTTTTTTTTTTTTTTTCTTAAGGGGAGATTCTCTTGTTGGTAAAAATGGAAGGCTACTAATTCCTCCTAACTATGCCAGGGTGTTATAGGCACGGTTTTATTCTATAGTACAGAGGGATGTGGAGTGGACCCAAGGACAGCGTTGTGTTGTTGGGGCGGCAGGAGTCAGGCCAGGTAGAGCAGAGGGGGAAAGCTATATAGTGTGTTCGCTCCGTTAGAGCTGGTGGGTCACTGAGACACTGAGGTCAGTCCTAGAGCGGGTCGTTTTGCTGGGTGGGTAGGTATGAAAACGAGACATAGCAAAATATAGCCAACCTGCTGCTTGCGTCCACTACAATACTAATAGGGGATGTGTTTCGTGGCATAGTTTGGAGGAATCGGCCGACACCTTACAATTCACCAAAACAAAAAATCTCTCCTTCATGTTTATCACCTAGGCAACAATGACATCTGAGAATCCAATCTAATCTAAACCTTACGTACCTCACTACACACTCAAGAGCTGGACAAGGCCACGAAATGTTATATAAATAAATAAATACATACATATATAAATATATAAGTACATAAATTAATACATACATAAATACATAAATAAATAAATAAATACATAAATAGATAAATCCATAAATAAATATATATATACTTAAATTAATAAATAAATCAATAAATAACTATATAAATACATAAATAAATAAATAAATAAACATAAATAAGTAAATAAATTAATAAATAAAACTCCTGGAAATATAACAACAGTATATTCTGTAGATAAACGAGAGCAATAACGATATAAATAATAATAATACAGAAAAAGTTGGAATCACAGACCTTCCAATTCACCAACAAAAAAATCTCCCCTTCAACATGGAACAGAAGACCCAGAGTTTCCACAATCCAAATTAAGTGATAATTTATAACCTGTGGGTGGGAGAGGTGTGGGAAGAGGATTGTGTGTGTGGGGGGGGGGGGAGGCTTACAAATCTCTATCTCTCTCTCTCTCTCACACACACACACGCATTGGAGCATCGCACACAGGGGAGCTGACTTTATTCTCTGTGAATACTAGCTATCTCCCACAGGGCTAGAAAAAGATTGTTGTAGGAGTGGCCACTTTCAAGTGGATTTGACGAGATCTGCCCACATGAGGTGTACTGCAACCGGAGGCTCTTTTTTTTCCACTGCTGTGTGGACCGCCAGCACACGGGGGTGCATTATCCCTTTGTATGCAGCAGTGTAAACTCCCTCCCCCTTATGGTCCCTTCAGGACTGGTCTCATGGAAGGTGTGGCCACACTTGTAGCTCTTGTGGTAACGTGGACTTGGGCCCCACAGGATCAAAGGCCTTCCCCCCAATCTCCCTGGCAGTCAGAGACCCCCAGACTCCCTGGTCCAGTAAGCTCTGGTCCCATCTTCCTGGGATGTGCTTCGGTAGCCCAGGCATATAGGGCCAGCCCCTCGTTTATTTTATTTTTTTTTTTCATTGCGACCAGAGTGTACCGGGGGTCTGTGGGGCAGGAGGGCATTCTGCCCCGGGAGAACAACAACAACAACTACAAACAAAGGGCCGACTTCTTTCACCAGAACACTTGCTGGGGTTTCCTTAACCACTTAACTGCGGGCATTATCTATAGCGGGCCTCTCTCCGCACTCTCGGTCACTATGTAAACAATACATTTGACGGCTAATAGCTTGTAAACCACTCACACTACATAAATAAATGATGCAGGATATTGAAGTACAAACCTTTAACTGTCTCCTGATGTCCTTGTGAAGACTAAAATGACATCTGTAGTTTGTGTAGCCACCTCACAATGACAACTCAAAATTCACTTTTACACTATTTACATATCTAAGTACATGTTCACACTCTAATTTCGTTATGAAACATGTCAGAATCACATTTTTCAACACAACAACATGAAATATAATGTCACTGTCGTTTTTATGTACATATATGGTAATTACAGGAAAAGAGAAGTGATGAAAATATGCCTTTCTACTCTCACTGTTCAAGCAAGACTGACTGGTCACTGGTGGTAGCTGAGATGGCTGTGGTAGTCACCTTGGTGGCCACCAGCAGTGTCATCAGGTCGAAGCTAGCTTGTTAGGGACCGTGCAAATTTAAAAACTGTCCTGTCGAATGAATGCTACACCCGCGGTGCTCCAGAATTGTTGCTAGTGTCGAAATTTTACTACACCGGCGAATTAAGGGTTATTATGTTCAGATCACTCAGCCGATCACTTCATCAATAGTTTCCAGAATTTAAATCTGATGTCTCTTTTTATTTTTATTTCTCAAGTATTCGGTACTATACGACACATTAAATCATTGAATCGTCGGGTATATGCATTAAATTAATATCTTTGCCATGATGAGACTGTAATGCATAATTATATCCACACTTATAAATGCTAATAAAATTTGAGTTCACTAAATATGTATAATACAACAGAGAGAGAGAGAGAGAGAGAGAGAGAATGAATCTACAAAACAAGGCTATACAAAGGAGAGAGAGAGAGAGAGAGAGAGAGAGAGAGAGACTAATCAAGATACAGAACAAGTCTAACCTATGTGTTTCCTCAGCAAAGACAAGATGAAAACTGACAGTGTATTCCTCGGTCAGTCGGTCCTCCCTGGCCTGAACCTACCCCCTCGCACCTTCCTCCTCCCTCCTGGCCCCTCACTCACCCTTTACCTTTCTTCCCCTATTATTAAATTTAGACCTCATCCTCTCCTAGCTGTGATCGTGTTATTATTCGTGTATGAGAGTTGATGGCTTTTGATTCCTCCTCACTATGCCACGAAACAATCAATGTAAGTGTTTCGTGTGTGTGTTTAAACAGTCAAGCTCATTCAATGTAGGTGTGTGTGTGTGTGTGTGTTTTTTTTTTTTTTTTTTATTCCTCCTGACTATGCCACGAAACAATCAAGCTTCTTCATTATAGGTGTGTGTGTGTTTCGTGGTAATGTATGAACGACTCACTATAACCTCTAATAATTTTTCTGACTACATACTGTACACTCATGAGCATTAATAAGTATCCAGGTGTGCTTCGAATACCAAGAGACCGTAAATGAATACACAATAAGATCTTCATTGGAATTATTAGTTCGTTGGTGAATTGGAGTGATCAAAACTTCAACCAAAACTGTATACTTATTACTAGTGCTCGTGACTGTACATAAATCATGGTCGGGTGTCTATATAATTTTTTTTTTTCAACTACTGTACGCTATCAGTTAACTGTTTTATCTTGGTGTTATCTGACCCTTCCTCTGGCCCCCCATCTCTCTTCCTTTCCTACAGTGCACCTTCAATACTGCGTTGTATGGTGCTACAGGTCTATATATAAATAATACAGTATTTCTGAATGCTTCTACTACTTCTTACACTTCAGGAGGGAATAAACAATTTAGTCATGAGGTACAGCCGACAACATAAATTCGCGTCCATTTTATATACTTAATAATGCTAATATGACCAGATAGTTGCATTCTGAACCAGTTTCTATCCTAAAAACATGTGTAAATTACCATATGTGAAGTATATCTGTCATCTGTGCATTCAAATTGTGTTACAACATCAATATAGCTCATACATACGTAGGTGGAAATGAAGCGAACTTATGCTGCCGACTGTACAGTCCTCATACCTGATGTAAATAAATGAACTATAACTTTCTAAACAATTATTCATTGACAATATTACGGGGGCAAACCGATCTACTGTATAATTTTACATTAATATTCGAGAAGGTTGATTTTCAAGTGTTTTATGGGATATAAACTCATGATGACACTAACCTCTTGACCCTCGTCCTGTTTGTTGTCCCATTAGACCGCCCCTTCCTGTGTTCCCCTCACGTTGTATAATTGATGTATCCTGCCTGCCCTGCCTGACTTCAATGATACCCTGTCATACGGTAAAAAAAACCCTTTGGTAAACAGACCATCATAACACTTATAACACTACAAGACGATTCGGATAGAACACATCAAATTCAACTTTTGTACACGTAATTTTCAATCCAGACAGACCATTCATTATACACAAACAGGACGATACAACTCGGAGTCTTGTGGTCCAACTATTACTGTATACACGTAGTTTTCAATGGGAGCCAATCATACGGTAAAATCATCCTAGATTCATACACTACAGGATGATAGTATGGAGTCCAACCATTCTACACGTGGTTTTCCAAGGGTGGCTTTTAAATCATAGAAACATTCAATGGTACGGTCTCGGACTTTCAATTGTCCCTTAATTTCTTTCTCTGTTATTGTGTTTGTTGTCTCACCTTTAATTTATTCATTTTCTCCCTCCCCTTCTTCTCTCATTCCTTCCTCCTTCCATTCTTTTCTCTTCCCCTTTCTCCTTTTATTCCTTCCTCCTCCTTCATTCTCTCCATCACCTTTCCCACCCAACCCCCGTCCGAAAAAGTAATCCACAGGCCTAGCTAAGGGGCCAGGTGGTCTTCTTTCATCCTACACGGGGCTCATATGTAAACTAACTGTACTGTAAATTTTCCATGGCAGAATAAAACAATGTGTGTTTCACTTGGTTTATTGGACATCCTGCCTAACTACTATAATTATATTCTGTACAGTTTTGTGAGGCTCAACTGCCCCTCACTCGCACAACCTTTGACATAACCACCTCTAACTAACCCACTATAACTTTAAACCCTCTAGAATAATAATCTCTCTCTCTCTCTCACACACACGTCCATGCATAATACAATCTGAACTCCCCATTTTCACTCAAATACACACACACACACAAGCAAAATAAAACCAACACTGGACTCATTGTTATTGTTGTTGTTGTTGTTGCTCTACACAAGGTATGCACAAAAATACTCACCATGAAAGACTTATACATAATAATATACCCATTATTAATCACTAATATAATGAAATTTCTTTACATCCATTTGTACAGAAGTATATTACACGAACATACATGATAGTAACAAGTTGAACAGCATTGAAAACACCAACATAAAGAACTGCACCCAATAGACTCATTCACATGTTACCTACTATTAGCATTAAATGGTATTAGTAGTAGTAGTAGTAGTAGTAGTATTATCATTATTATCAGCTACTTTGTATAACTGTAAATTGATGCACGAATCTAAATAAATATCTCCTGTTTATTTCTTCGGTCAAGATGCTAGCTGGCAATTTGAAGGTTAATTCCAATACCTCCAGACTGTGCCCAAAACAGACCACATGCACTGAAATATAGTACAGTACTGCAGTATATTCTGTGGCGTAAACCTTGAGGAACCAGTGCTCTCTATTTAATTGCTGACATCATCATCAATACCTCCTTTACATCCCAGCGCATGCCTTTGACAACAGCCACAGGTGATGGGAGTACCGTGTGAAAAAGTTAGACACCCTGGAAAAACAGAGCCTCATATTCCTTAGCTAAAAACATAAACAGAGGTATTTACATATTCCTGGGTAAAAACACTGGCAGATATTTTGTTCTGGACCTCGTGTAAGATTAATTAAAGGCTGTTATGGGTTGGAAGATGATGATGATAATGACCGGTATAGTATAATTGTTCCATCGTACCGAACATAATCGTCACTGCTTGAGGGGGTCGTCTTTTTTAGTCGAATTTGGAGGGCAACTGAAATTCCTGCAAACTATGCCACGAATCACATCACATCACCTCAACATTCGAGTAGGGGATCTATTTGTTTGTTTGTTTGTTTGTTTATAAATTTTTTTGCATAGTTTGGAGGATTCAGCAGCCCTTCAATTTGCCGAGAAGAGACACTCCCCTGAACCCAACTGTTCTTGCACGTAACTCCATCTGATGGATTGTGTTGAAGGATCTGAAATATGACTGAGAGACATTAGCCATCCTACAGTCTACTGCATTGTACAGTCCACCACTTCCTTCAGATTAAACTTAACATACAGTCATGAGCTATAATAAGTATCCAGGTGTGCTCCAGAAAGTATGACAGTACTGTATAAGCATAGTTGTTGGTTTACTGGTATGTCAGATGATTCAAACTTCAACAAGGTCTGGATACTAATTATGGTTCGTGATTGTACAGTATGTTGTTGTGAGGTCCATTACAATACTGTAGGTTTCAGCAACAAATTAAGTATATCATTTCTAGACCAACTTTATAACTACAGTATTACCATGTTACATTATGCTGTCAGTAGTGTCATTATAAGGTCTACAAAATAAACCACCAAAATGTCAGATACAACTAGTCTCTGGGTCGTACTCAAGGATATCTGTGGTGTATACGATGATGTGGTACAGGTACGATAGACCCATAGACAAACAACAGAGCCATCGTACTGATACCACACCATCAATAACACCATGAATGTATACGGACCTCTGTTTCCACAGAGTGTCTATCTTTTCTCTACGACAAGATATGAATGACTTTCTAACAAGATGCAGCCCCTCCTATCCTCTTGCCTCAATCAGTAAGTGTATGGCCATTGTAAATAATATTAATTTATTAATATGCTAGAATATATTATATATATTATATATATTATGTATATACTGTTTATGAATTGCATAGAAGCACCACAAAGCTTAAATTACAACCATATGATAAATAATAACAATAATAGAATATGTTTTTACAACACAAGGAATAATAATATAATGTAACTATTTAAAACTTATGTTAGACTGTAATGTGAATCCTTCAGATGTGTGACTTCTCATCAGTTTGAGAAATATATCAGTTTCAAATTTTAAACTTAATTAAATTTTGGGTCTCAAGATGTAAAAGACTGCAAAAGTACCGATATAAACAATCAGTATGAAAACAACAGGAAAGGCAAGACCAAGAAATTATTAACTAACCTTCACAATGACTGTTTCTCATTAACCTATACTCCATTCATCTCACACCATTACCTCACACCTCAAACAACCTCCGCTGCTTTGACGAACCTCACCAAAATTTTTTTATGGGATACGGGAAACCCCACTTGGCGTTTCTTGCTGGCTGTCCGTAGCTTTCATTTTCTTCTCCTTTCTCTCGTCACATCAGTCGATTATGAAGATCTGCAACTCTAAAGTCTACCTATTATGCACTGGGGGAGGAAAAGTTTATTATGGAATGCATCAAAGTTAACTGACAGGACTACAGTACAGTACCGTACCTCTAAATCTCTATACTACCTTTGACTCAAGAATGAAACTTGTGCATTATTCTTCATCATTAACAACTTTGATTTCACAGTACAGTACAGTAGGTTTTAATTGCTTGGTTCAGCAAAAACTAAATACTGTATTATATAGTCTTTATAATAACAAAACAGTTCATTATTCACCCTCACCACTGTTATCATACACTTCAACAACAACCATTTCTCTGAAGCTGAAACACAAACCCATACTGTACTGACTCAGCACTATTACATGCTTGCAAACATTATACTCGCTGTTCCACTACACCCAGGTACAGTTGCTGACACATGAAACAGGAATGCTTTAAACGGAGCCCTGCATTGAGCATAGGGTAGGATGAGACGTGTGTAGAGGCACGTCCTTCATATTAAGCTCTCTGAGGGGCCCCGTTTCAAATGTGCCTGTTTCATGTGTGTGCACCTGTACAGTATGAGAGCCCTGGAGGTGATGGACAATGACTCCCAGAGCTGGCCCCCAACACCTACAAAAGCGGAAACAAATACAACAAAAAATACACCGGAAACACACACGAACGTCAGAAATGTAGCGCGGGAGGTCAGTCCTGGAGTCGGGAAGCACCAATCCTCCAGAGCTGACCTACCGCACTAACTCAAACACAACGGGAAAACACAAGATTGACTGATAGACTGATTGATTGATATTAGGTGCCACAACAGCGAGGTCTTATGGCACTGGAGGATGAAGGTGATTGAGAGGTGGGACAGTAAACACTAAAGGTAACAGATGAAAAAAAGGGGCAGTTGGAGAAGTGAAAGCTCCTTTTAGTCACCTTTTACGACAAGCAGGGACACTGAGTAGGAGAACACAAGACTTGGAGTAGAAATGACAGGGTACAACAAGAGGAAAAGAGAATAAATGAGGCAAGTAATGACTACAGTACAACAAAATATGTCCAATACAGTATAAGGTGCCTACACAGACAACAACGTAAATGGTTAAGTAAAAGTGACAGCGATAATGGAAGTCAGTGCAGGAAGGGAAGGGATATGACCTCTAGAGCTGGCCAAAAAGTCAGCAGAAACAAAGATCATTAAGAGAAATGGAACATATATCAAACACAGGTAAGGAGTGAAAGATAAATAGAATATACAATACCTACTACATAATGTTTGTAAAAAAGCTTTTTGAAGGAAGCCAAAAGAATCTGGGACAGAAGATCAATCAAGGATATCCATTGTTGCCACATTCAGCAAAACTACCAGTTACTGTACAAAGGATTAATATGTCAAGCTTTAGAGTAAAAATACAGATAAAGAAAACTAAATGATAAATCATAACCAAAGAAAGTGATCTGACAGGTACTGAAGAATAAACAAAGAGAAATAATAGTGAACAGAGTATCCTGAGAGAGACTAGAAGAGGGTTTTCCTATTTCATCATCAGTGAATTCCTTTCATATTGCTTAGTACAGTACAGTAGTTTTATTTCTAACATAAAATCAATATCATGTCAACTTTTCCAGAGGTACAATAACAATGGTGTAGTGTAATTACAAATGACAAGCAATTACTCGAGTGTAAAAAATAAGTTGTGAATATTTGTATGATTTTCGTGGCCAATTTTTTAAACGTTTGTGAGAGTAAAATTCTAAGCATACATACTTGACTGAGGGGACACACTTGTTTTAAATTTCATTATAATTAATATGAGAACTAGCACTAAACCCAGAAGGATTATTTGGCACTAAAATGATTATTATGCATGGACACAGTACAGTAAGTAGAAAGAAGTGAAGCAGAAACAAGGGACGGAATAAACTATAAAGAAAAACTATATAATGATGGGGTCAATAGGTTTGTTGTATTCTGCTTTGTAATTTATCTTCACAAGACGTTCCATTTATTCATGGTGGTTATTAAGGTTCTCTGATTTAGTGCTTTATTGTATTATAAATGGAATGGTCTGATATGGGAATAAAGCATCTGGGGTATTAATTAAAGATGTTATTTCCATGACATGTTCCGAGATGAAGGTATCGAGGCTTATTTCACGATACACTTGTCACAGTCATCCCAACATAGTACTGTACACTTTTTCACATAGTTCTACTGTACTTATTACTGTATTTTGATTAAGCCTCTAAAAATTAATCTTCAATATTGTACTTATTATAAATTGCTTTCAAATTTCTTAAAACATCACAGTCATGATCTCTGATAAAACAACTTCATAAAAATGAGGAATAATATGTGTACAAACCAAGTATTTTGTAAGTGTTGCCACTCTAATTTTGATACCACAATGAAGGTAAACTGATAAAAAAGCACAAACCATGTCAAGAACACAAAATTCAGGTACATTTTACACTGACACAAACAAAGATTTATAAGTTGTAAGATGGACTAACACCAATATAAGCTATAAAGTAATATAAAAAGCTTTTCTAAAAATTATGTTTTAACCAATTAATGTATATTTCAATGTAAAAACAAAAGAAAATAAATTCATTATGAAAAGACCAAAGCATTAATGTGTTATTGTATAGTCCACCAAAACTCTGGCTAGTCCATATCATTACAATTAATTATGTTTGTGTAAAATTGACTGACAGAAGTTTGCTGGCCATTCATTTTCTAGATCAACTACAGTGTGTATGAAGGATATAACAACATTATATGCTGCTGTTGTTTTTCCATTACCAAGAGGACCAGATGTGATTGGGGCACACTGTACAAAGTTGGGATCCTACTTTTTTTTCGCTCAGGGAAGTGTATTGTATGAGGATTGATTGATAATAGCGGCCGCAACAGCAAGGTCATATGGCGCCTGAGGAAGAAGATGATTGAAAGGTGGGACAGTATTGTGTATGAGGACAAGTCAAAGGGTTGGTAGGTAGGAGAGGAATGGGGCTGCACTCCATTCCAAAGGTACCGGTATATATTAGTTGCATTGGACCAAATAAACACCACATGAAGATAACTACTGTATATACCAAGTCATATTGTGTTTACTCTGTGCAACTTGTCTATACATTTTACTATATATCAGCTTCATTTTCCTGACTTTTGTGCTACAGGAGATATACGACTACATCTTGACAAGCCCTAGAGGCTCCGTCACTAATGAGGCCACATTCAAAGTGAAAATCTTTTCAGATGCTAAACAATTTTAACACTATTTTACAAGTCAACCTTCAACAACTTTACAAAGAACAGATTTACATTTATTAGCACATTTTGATAGATTATGTATATATGTATATTTATATATTTATACTGTATATATATTCACTTATACCATGCTTCACAAACAAAGTGAATGTCTTGTACACAACAGTACCTACATAGCTTCATCACAGCTTAAATCAACATCTACAGTACTTCCAAAGCTAAGATACCATGGTGACTTTCTGCAATGAATTATAAATAATATCTTTATATTCTCTTCATTCCTTAGAAGCATCAATCTTAATGAAGGAGAAACTTTGAGAACTATAGATATAGATATAAGATATTGTACATAGAAGAGCGCACAGGACATAGATAAGTTATAGAATAGAGAAGACACACAGATATGGCAGACAGTACAGTACTTTGGAATGTTAAGAGGGTCAACCCTGAAATATGCCGTCTCAATACTTATGTATTGTACATTACATGGCTAAATTACCAAAAAATTTACTTATGCACAGCAACTGAAGACAATGCAGCTGTAATTCTCATGGTACAGTCACAGCACATAGTCTTTGACCAGGGTGTAAGGGGAAGTCTGGTCAAGTACTATGTGTCACGACTGTACAAACCAATCATCCCATTACAATACATCATGACTGGTATATTCCTTGTACACACCTTAAGGAACAGAGATCAGTCTTTTCACACCTACCGTATTGGGGCTTAAGGGGACGGTACAGTTTTGGCATAATGTTTCCTCCAAACTATCCCCACTAACAGTCAACCACTATTTTTGTTCATCTGGTCTTGTTTCCTGGCATACTATGGAGGAATCAAGGTGCTCTAATGTACCAAAAGTATACTCTCTCCATAAACACCACATTTCCAACACAGTTCTGTTTTTATTATCATACAAGAAAAAGTCTCAGCCTCCCTGGCCAACTATTTCATTCACTACAAACCTTACACTCTCAGCAGTACTGGAACATGCAGTACTTAATTAAGTATTCACCAAACAAACATACATAACCTGTCATCACTGTTTCTCCAGAATCTCTGATACACACACAGCAAGTGAGAATTTTGCTTGACAAATGACATATCTTTTTCCTAAGGGCCTCTTCACCCCAAGGCTACTATTTGGCATTTCTTACTCAAAATTTCACGGCAAAATCAGATAAAAAAAAAGAATCCGACTGACAATATTTGGTGAAGCACTGGGAACATGTTGTTATCCGGTTAAACAGTGGATGCATCTACCTCAAACTTTAAATATAGTACAATGTAATGCAATGGATTACAGGTATTTCTTGCAGCTACACTCTGATGGAAACTATCACATTGTACATAAAGTTTCTGCTGCTCCATTATGCCAATGAAATATTTGAGGGTTTTTGCCAGACAATATTTAATTCTTCCCTCCTGCCCTTTAGTAAATGGAAACATACAGTATATTAAGAGTTAAGGAAAAAGTTTGTAAAGGTTTGTGTTCATGTATATGGAAGTACAGTACAGTACATACAATGATTTATATGCATAGAGTGTAGTACAGTAACTTCACAGCTCCAATACCTCCTCCTTTTTAAGTTTATGGAACAGTGGGAGGGACAGGAGTCTTGAAGGGAACTTTACAGTACACAAAGTGGAAGGCAAAACTCTGGCAAAAGAAATGATGAGGGTATTGCACGACAAGATAAGGCAACTAAAGTAATTCTAGTACCAAACTGCTCAGGCTATATGGCCCTTAAGGGGGAAATTTTGTGTTGGTAAATCTGGAGCAACTGAATCATCCAAACTATTCCAAGCAACAGAACACACCATTATTTTTGCTCTTCTGGTTCTATTTCCTGGCATACTTTGGAGGAATCAAGGCACTCCAAAGTAACAAAAGTGAATTTCCCCCTTAATTAATGGGCAAGAACATTGGTGGTATTGACAATGGCGTGGTAATGGTACACTGGCTCTGTAGTGTGTAGTATGTAGTGTGTCGTCAGTACCACACCACCATCGTCAACACCACACCACCATCGTCAACACCACACCACCATTGTCAACACCACCAATGTTTTCGCCCATGACCCTTACTCACAAATAAGAGATCTAACTTACATATAACTACAAGGAAATAATATGTTCAGAAAGGAGACTTGACATAAAGGAGACTTGACATAAAGAAGAAATGACTATAAAGAGTTCTGAGATTCATATAAAATATCTTTTGGGAAAAGGAGGTGGTGAAAATTTTTAATTATGACCAAACTGTGAAAGCTTGGTCACATCTAACAGAATGCAAAGGCCATTGGAGGAAAAAGTGTAAAAAGTTAATTGAGAGAATTCTATGACTAAAACATTATCATACAACATACTCATAATTCAACTGATTATCAAGTTACCACACAGAGGTGACTAAAATTACTGTACAATGAGAATGTGTGCCAATCCTGACCTACTTGTAAATCACTGAACCTCAGGACTGTTTCATACCCAACCTATCACAGAATAACTCTCATCTTTATATATATATATATATACTGGTATGTAGCTAACAACCTTGCCATTTAGCTGCTAACCAGAGGAATCAATATTGAAAATGATGTACAGTAGAATAGTATGAAAATTAAGAGATAAACGAGTCCTTCAAATATTGCCACAAAACATCACCTATACAGAAGGAGCTTGTTTCATGGCATGGTCAGGTGGAATCAGAAGCCTCCAATATTCATACACAATCACAGGGTCCTTAAATGGTGTCAGGTTATTACTGCATCTCTGACATTTTGCCCTCATGTTTCATCTGCCAAGGTTATAGCCTCTCCACCTGTGTCTCTCTATTTGTTTCTTGATGTGAAAACTTTTGAATTGACACTGTAATTATGTTGCTGTTGTTATAATTATTGTTTATGCCGGATTTACTACATTGTGTATCTCTGTTAAAGGGAAGCGTACAGGTCCAAACACACACACACACACACAAAATGTGAGCCACAACTATTACATGTACAATCACACTCAAGTTATAGACAATAATTATATGACATGAGTCTCCCATGATAAAAACATCCATTACAGTTATGCACAAGTTCAAACACATACGGAATTAACATGTACAGTACCATCAACAGATAAAAAAGTACAGTAGCAGATCAGAACAGTGGGAGGGGAGGGAAGGGGGCCACTTGAGTACAGTATATAATTATCAACCCAATATCTACCAATGTGATCACTGTCATCAGCCATGCCTTCCCTTCCCTCTCAGTTGTATGGGTTAGGATTGATTGACTGATGATTGATTGATATTAGGCGCCGCAACAGCGAGGTCACATGGCGCCAAAGGAAGGTGATTGAGAGGTGGGACAGTCAGCACAAAAGGTAACTGATAAAAAAATGGGACAGTTGGAGAAGTGAAAGCCCCTTTTAGTCACCTTTTACAACAAACAGGGATATTGATATCCCTGCTAGGTATAATCACCACTGACCCATCCATACCCACACATCATAGTGCTCTACAACTGTTTATTTTTATCATGTTTCTGGACCAGACACTACACAAGTACACATATAATAGAGCACTAAGAGTTCCCAATTTATTTCCAACAGAAATAGCTACTGCACTATTTTTACCTTGGAAATAAAGTCGACAAGTTCCGAAACAGAGTAAGGTAATTTTCAGACAATGTGTTGAAGGTTACTAGTAAAGCTTATGTATTAATTTACAAGGGACCTTGTGAAGTGGCAATTTGATAGCACTTCCTTCAGCCTACACCTTAAGGGACTCTGTAATGTAGTCAGAAAATTGGAGGTAAGCGAGTCCTTCAAATACTGCCATGAAACAACATCTATATGGAAGGAGCTTGTTTTGTGGCATAGTCAGGAGGAATCAGGAGCCACCAATTCTCATACACGATCACAGAGTCCTTAAAGAGGAACCATGGGTGCTGTACTGTATGTGGAACTGAGTAAGAGCCAGCATTAGTTAGGATTCACAAGCACATACACCAAACACAAACACTCATAACCATATATACACAGTGTATAAGCACAGAAATCTTACAGATACATACATATATGCATACTTACAGGAGCACGCACACAGACTTGGCATGTGTAGAACTAAATATTTCACACGTACATAAATAAAATGTCAATACAATACAATACAGTACATATGTACAGCACACAACAAACAAGTAAAATATTGCCAACACAATTACTGACTTTACCACTCTTGAGGATTGCTGGTGGGTTCACTTACATTGTCTACTGGGTAAGTCATTAGGATGTATACAAGAAGCTTCACGGTGCTGATGATGGTGTGGTACCGGTACAATGGCTCTGTTGTTTGTCTATGGAGTCATTGTACCAGTACCACATCATCATCAAGCATCATGAATGTTCCTGAATATGACCCCTTAGATCAGGTAACTTTCCCATTCTCTCTTTTCAGTAGCATCATCCTTGACCTGACCATCATATTATCAGTGTATACAATAGTGTTGATACAATTTTTCTGGTTTGTCATTACATTCCAAGGTGTTTTAAATATTTATATTGTTTTGGAAGCAACTTTGTCAATAAGTCAATAATCAGTACCGGTACTTGAAGTGGTTAAAAAAGTACAGGATCTTTACAGATGGGTTTTGTGATTTCTAAACTGATCTCTTCAGTTGTCTTATAGGGATTAAAAGGCATACATGAAGACAAGTTGCAGGGGTAATGTTAAAGAATAAGTACAGTATGTCATTTGAATAGTTAATAAATTTAGAAAAGTATATGTTCATTGTTAGTTGGTCTTATGCAGTATGAAAGTTGATGTTGTTTTACCATGCGTAAGCCCTCATGAACCCCTATCAGTCTTTTAACAAATCCCTCTGTATGACAGTACATATCTAGTGACCCCTATTCATAACCCTACTCAGTGTGGTTATTCTAGTCAATGAATATTAATAACAACAATAATAAATAGCTTTCCCTTCAGTCATTCAACAGGTTTGTGAGACTGACAGCCACTTTTTTAAATATAGGGAGAATAAAAACAAAGGTAGACACTGACCATGCACCTGTCTGAAGTGTAATTAACAGGTTCGTTGTAAGTACTGTATTCCCAAGTTTAAAAAATGACTGTCAGTGGTGGAGATGTTTAGTAAGATTAAGACTGGTTCCACACCCTAATACTGCAAGGAAGTCCCATGGTAGGGTATGGCTAAACTACCTACCATTCTGACATCAAACTGTGTGCAAGAAATGGGACAGTGCAGAAGACTCATCATAAAAAATTCTCACCTTATACACTCTACTTAACAGTACATTTTTACTATCACTTTGGTGTATGTATATAATAGTTTTCTCACACATGGTTGACTCTTCTGTGTCCTATACAACTGAACCACCAGCAGCTTGTATGACATTGGGTTGCATCAGTTAAATGCTTCAAATGTGTGAATCCAGAGTAACTAGAGATCATTCATGCATACGAGGATCACTATGAAGCCCAAGTGAGTCACCAGTGTGTGAGAGGTTTAGTATATCTGTGCAAACTTTTTGGTGAGACTGTGAGGGATATGTACAGTTCTAGGTACACGATATAACTATAAAACTTTGTCCACTGTGTATATTATGGCCTGTTATTATTTTTCTGACTGATGGTAAATGTTTTAAGGTGGTAAGTAATCTGTTGTGGGTGAAATGGAGGGCTATTGATTCCCCCTATAACAATGCCAGGAAACAGATCCCCATATTAGAAACACTGAGATTGTCTGTTTCCTGGCATATACTGGAGGAATCAGTAGTCATTTAATTCACCAACAAAAGATTCTCCCCTTAAGCCAATACAGTACAGCAAAGGCTAATAATCATGACTGGTTGAAATGTAATTATTGTAACTTCAGCATTTAGTCAGTCAGTGTGATACATGATAGAAGCCTCAGTGATATATCCTGTAAACATTTGCCATCAGTAAGAAAATAGACTACTGTATAGACTCCATTTCCACTCATTTAGTTTCTATATCTGTATCACTATATTACTTTTTAATTACTAAAGTACCTACATGCAGCACTGAAGGTCTGTATAAACAACTGATTACCTGAACCATCACAAAGATAACATTCAAACCCAAGTCTCTATGGTAATACCTATATGGTGTTGTTGGCCAGTATTCTTGTCCCACACTCCCACACCTTTACCTTAAATGGTTAGACTCACCTGTATTTTAGTTTCATGAGTGGGTCTTATTGAATACAATGCTTTAAAAATTACATGAAACTTTACATGTGCAATTTTTCACAGTACAGTACTGCATTAGAATGATAAATTTACACTCCAATTGATAACTCCAACACTTGCTAAGGAAAGGTGCAGGATGAGATTTACTCTGTATGGTCCTTTATGCTATCAATCCTGACTTTTTCATTCCTCCAGAGAGTTGTACTACTAAAAGGAAGGTGCATCAATGTGTACGAAATTACCAAAAGGTAAAAAGGTGAGGACACAGCTACAGATTGGACTGAGACATCTTAAGATAACTGCCATCAACAAAACAGCTAGATAGGCTAAGTAAGGCATTGCTGCTTCGAGGGTGACAAATACTACAAAATGACAACATGTTAACACAATAGACAAGATGCTCAAAAGTACAACTGACAATATTACATTATCATCCACAGACAGTAAACACCAACTGCTGTTCATGTACTTAAAACTCTTTTCCAGCCAGTTCAGGATATCCTCATTTTAAGTAGTAGTCATTTTTTGTAAAACCATGATATTACAATACTGTACTATAAATATAATTGTACTTAATGCAGCATTTTTCTTTCTCAAGGTATAACCCATAAGCATTACAAATCCCCATATATTATTATGAAATGTTGGAAAACTGTGCCATTCAATTTGTAATAATAATCACAAAGTACT
The DNA here is from genome assembly GCA_033782935.1 of Petrolisthes cinctipes. Lineage (NCBI taxonomy): Eukaryota > Metazoa > Arthropoda > Malacostraca > Decapoda > Porcellanidae > Petrolisthes > Petrolisthes cinctipes. The sequence goes on along the minus strand of JAWQEG010000121.1, from coordinate 14,088 downwards.
GTGTAGTGGCATAACAAAGGACACCTGATTGTTGGTAATTCTAGCAACTGGTCAGTTGTACCTCAGAGTACCTTATATGATGAAGTGTACAATACATATTCTCAACCATAGATGGTAAAATAACTGAAGAGCACTTAGTTATCTTTACACTGTACATAGGCATCATATATAATAAATGTTTAAAGAACAAAGTTCTGTGCTGTGCTTCAATGGTAGTAAATGCAATGATTATCCCACTGGGTAAATAAATCAAGGAGAATGTTGAATTTCCACCTCCACTAAATAAACACAATAATTATCCCAGTACAAGTTATTTCCTAACATAACATAAGAAGAAAACAGTGTTCTTCCATAAAGAAACTTGACATAATAGCTTTGCTCCAGAATGGGTTGACTGCACTGCCGGGTGTGTGCACCTACAAGAAGTAAGACCACTACACACATCACTAATAAGAATAAACAACTGTTACTACTGGCAACTTTCCATCACTGTTGCTGCTGTTGCTGCTTGTCTCTTATATTCACAGGAAGGGACAAGGATCCACACTCTCTTATTTCCTTCACTTCTCATATTGAAATAAAATTAATAATCATCATTTAAGATCAAATATAAATCACTGTTTCTCTTTGTGGTTCCTTATTGAGAAGAGTTTCCCATCCAGTAATGATATAACCAACAAGCAATCTACATGTATATACTGACATCCCTCTATATCTATATAAATCACTCTCCACCCTTGATTCATGCATATGGATTGATGTCTTGATTCACCATTCATTTATACATTACATTTTCAGTGGTATTCATATTTTGGCAATCATATTTTACCCCTACTCTCTCCTCTTCACAGACAGAACTTTAATATTATGTTTTTACTACCTTCTACTCCTGCCTGCTCTCTTTCCACCTAGCCCTGACATTTAAGGAACAAGCACACTAGAGTTATCACATTAAAAACTACCATAACAACTTGGTTCATGTTGCTTGAGGTTCAGTGGGAAGGTACCGGTAATACCTGTACGGTTGGCTACAGTAATTCGTACAGTCTTTGTGGAAAAATGAAGTCATTATTCTGAAAGTACTTTAATAAAATTGTCTACCAAATGACACTGTGATTGCAAAACAACAAGCCTATTATTATGTTGTTTTGCAGTTAGATATATTGTACCGACATTTTCTGTATGTTGTGAACTCTTAGAGCCAAGAGTGAGTTTATGAATTCTTGTGGCCAATAGTACGTGCCAATACAAGCACATACAATCCTGTGTTTGGTATCCATTGGCCGTTTGTTTAATGTTTGGAAGAGTATAACAGAATTGAATCTATGCTCAACCTTCTGTGTACAGGACTTGTATGGTTGATCTCAAAATTATTACAATACATTACATCACACCATGACTGTCTTGCACATCTTGAGTTGAAAAAAGTATAGTCACTACAATACAGTAACCAAGCTGTGTCTTTGTAGTCTTGTAAACCATACAGTAGACTGGAGAATAACTACAACTCTGACCACATTTTACTTTAAGACTTCAACTGTACCTCAACTTGCCTTCCCTAAGAACTTGAAGTGAATTTTGGATTAGTTACCTTAAGTACCTGAACCCCGAGGAACAGAACCTTCTATACTCAACCCCACAAAACAATGTGGCAGATTGAATCAGTCAAAAACTTGTTAAGGTGATTAAGAAGCTGTGGGAGAACTGGAGACTGCAGACGACTCCACACTATGTCAATGGTAGGTAGGGATGTACAGTACAGTATTCTCTTGAGTTAGGCTATACATTACACACTATGTATCCAGACCACAGAGCTTACAGGACAGATAGCACTACCTCTCCCAACAAGGTTCGTGTGTAGTGACAAATCTCAAACTCCGGATCTCCTGAAGGTATGGTAAGAACACAACCATTGAACCAACCAATTGTGCCACCAACTGAGGTGATGTCAGCAGCCTCTGTCAATTCCCCGACAAACTCTTTGCCCCCTTTATAATTAAGCATTGAACCTGTGCTCAGTGCCATCAGCCATCATGTGTATCACTGACTTGTTGGAGACCCAGACGAGTTTGGGAAGGCGCTGGGGGTTGAGCCGCACAATGTCAGGCACCGGTACTGTTGAGAAGGTCTTGGTGCATTTGGTCTGGGACGAACCCAAACCAAACATACCCGATGAGGTCTGAGTGGAAGAGGAGAAATATGAAAAAAAGGAGGATTAGAGGGAGAATGAGGGAGAGGCTGTTTAGTGCTCATAAATAAAACATATTACCTTCCACACATAAAGATCCAACTTTCACCTAACACCTCTCATGTATAATCATCTCACCATCATCATATATAAATGAATCTAACAGTATATTTAACACTAATTGGGGGATTTACAACATTAGCTATAGAAAACAACATTCAATTGGTAACTATGATAATGTAATAGCCTCTCATTTGCCCTCATCTACTTTGTGATTGATTGATTGTCTGATATTTGGCGCCGCAAGAGCAAGGTCATACGGCACCCGAGGAAGAAGGTGATTGAGAGACAGGATAGTAAGCATTAAATGTAACAAATTAATTAAAAAAAGGAAAATTGGAGAAGTAAAAGTCCCTTTTAATCGCCTTTTACGACAAGCATCTACCCAGTGACTCACCTGCCAGAAGGAAAGCTTATTCTCAGCCATGGAGTAGGACGCGAGGTACTTTCCGTCGGGGGAGAAAGAGAGTGCAGTCACCAGTGAGCTGTGTGCCGGGATCATCTGCCCACGACACAAAAGAAAAAAAAAGGTCACAGTTTATTTCACTCACTGGTATAATATTATCAGAGATATGGGAGGTAGAGCAGCAATCAAATATCCACCAACATTTTCCTACCATCATAATAATTATCTTGGTAATAAAGAACAACACATGTATGATTTTGCAGCAACATCTCATCTTTATCATTGAGGGGGTTGCTTGCTTGCGTTGATATAAAAAGGTGATGTATGATTTTATTTTGATGTGCCGCTGATTTCTTGGCACGATGAAAGGAAAATATTGGTGGATATTTGATTTCAGCTGCGTTGTACAGTTGTGGAAGGGAGTTTCTTTACCCCATATGGAGTCCCTCTGTACCTAAACACACACCTTTAATTGATTTTAAAGTTCTCTTGCTTAATCATTATGCTACATTATGATTAAAATTTCCTGGTAACTCATCAACTAATCACGTTTGTCGTTATGGATTTTACTATAATTAATTCATAACTCTCTTCCATTACTAGACCAAAGTGTGTGTTAGGGTAATAGGAAACCCAGGTGGGTGTAAAGAAACTCCCTTCCACAACTGTACCACACACAAATAAATATCAATTGACCATCACTCTCACTGACCTACACCATTAACCGACCTCACCACTCACTGACCTCACTATTCACTGACCTCACCACTCACTGACCTCACCACTCACTGACCTGGCACTTGTTGAGCCTCAGTTCATACATGGCGATGGTACCAGTTTTGGCCCCTGTGGCAATGCGGCGAGTTTGGGGACAGTGGGACACCTGGGGGAAGCTGCAGATGGACGGGAACACCTCACTCAGGCCTCGGCTTTTTAGGTGTCCGGGGTCCAGGCAGTGCAACACAATGTCCATTACCTGGTCAAGTATGGGGGATGAGTATGTCCATTTTCAAAATTTATTTATTTCACTTATGAGTCATTATTAAGGGGAGAATCTCTTGTTGGTAAATTGGAAGGCAATTGATTACACCAAACTATACCATGGAACAGATGACCTTAATAGGGGATCTGTTTGGTGGCATGGTTTGGAGGAATCAGAGACCTTCCAGTTCACCAACAAAAGAATCTCCCCTTAACATGATAATGTAAGAGGATCAAACAGATGAAAATAAAAAGCAATAAAAGACAACTCAACCATTAATTAATTTACTCAACCAATCACTCCCACCTCAGTAATGAATCAGTCACTCCCATCTTAATCCTGAAAGACCCTGACCTCGACCATGAGATCCATGATGAATGATCGCTTGTGTAGGATGAGGTACTCCATCACCCTGAGTATCTCTGTCTTGGCGCGGTACAGTACGTTGGTGTGGATGTTGAGCTGGAGACTCTGGGCATTCTGCTGCAGGGCATTGAACCTGGCCACCTCCCTGGCCATGGTGGTAATGAAGGCCGGGGGTCGTGCCTCAGCAATTAGGGTCAATGCGTTGGAGGCGGTGCGACAAGAGTCTGCCTCGGGGATTAGCGGAAGCCCATATTTCATGCTGCCCAAGAGTGAACATGAACAATAAAGGTGAGCAACACAGGTAAAGAGAATAGAGAAAATGCACACAAGCAAATATATAAAAATAATGATAAAATAGAAAAGGACAGTACTGTCTGGCTTAATCCTGTTTAGTAACAATCAGGCATTAACAATTGTACATACACCCCAAGTTTTTCTAACAAGTTTAGTCTGAATCTGATCACTGCTCAACCCTGCTGTGACTTATTATAAACTCAGGCATATACAAAAACTAACTAAGAGGAAAAAGAGTAATAGAGGCTGACCTTGGTGCGAGGCGGTCAGTGTCAGCACAGTAGTCCAGTAATGCAAGCAGTACCTGGCAAAGAAAAAGTACACCACTCATTAAGAAACTAATGTAATTCTTAATGTTTCATGTAAAGGAAGTAGTGCTATACTACATAAGATTACAAATATTCTGGCAACTTCATACCTTCATGGTATTAATACAGCACTATATGCAATCATAAAATGGAATTATACTATTACTAAAATATATCTAATTAAAGGGAATTGCATACTGTACAAGTGTCCTGTATAATATAATTGTGATGATAAATAGTATGTGTGTGTACCAACTAATGACCATAAAATTTCACTAAGATTTTCTCAATATTAATGGGAAAAAGTGTTCCCACCTTGGCCACCTCCAAGTAGGGCTCCCACACTGGGAATCCTCGACCAATGAGGTCAATAGCTGCCCTCCTTAGTGGTGCCGAGGCTGGTAGTTTGTTGTTGGGTGGAGCCAATACACGGTAGGCTAGAGCTTTACCTGTAGGGTGAGAATAACAACAAAGAAATGTTATGTACACAAACTATACACATACACAACACAGACATACATCTATATATGCTTCAATATAATTATATACTCAAGCACTCAAACATCCAAAAATGCACTTACAGTATGCATGACACTAAACATATACAGCCTTCTGCCGAGTCCTGTCCATGATAAGCTCCAATAACACCGAGTAGTATGATGGCTGTTGCTTGTTTCCGCCGACCCTCACTCTGGGCCACCAACTCCCGACACGACTCGCCTGGAGCGGGAAGGATTGATTGATTGATTGATTGATTGATTGATGGATTGGCTGATATTTGGCATCGCAACAGTGAGGTGATATGTCGCCCGAGGAGGAAGGTGATAGAGAGGTGGGACAGGAAACTCAAAAGGTAACAGATGGGAGCGGGGAGGATGGAAGTCAGAAAAATATGGAGTAGTCTGTAGTATAACACCTAAACTACTTCAGGACAATTTCTGAGTACCTACAACTATCATCTGTTTCTATCATTACTACCATCCATCCCTGCCATAACTACCACAACTCCCATATTTCATGTTTACCATCACTGACAGTCTACCATCTCAACTCTAACCATCACAAACACACACCCCACCATCCATGTCTACTACCCTTACCAAAACTACCACAGACATCAAACATTACTACCATCACACATATTAGCCCCTACCACACCCATCATCCACATCTAATATTACTACCATCACACATATTAGCCCTTACCACACCCATCATCCACAACTGACATTACTACCATCACACCAGCCCCTACCACACCCATCATCCACATCTAACATTACTACCATCACACATATTAGCCCCTACCACACCCACCATCCACATCTAACATTACTACCATCACACCAGCCCCTACCACACCCACCATCCACATCTAACATTACTACCATCACACAAGTCCCTACCACACCCATCATCCACATCTAACATTACTACCATCACACCAGCCCCTACCACACCCACCATCCATCTCCTCATCATAGTGTTCATCATCCAGGTGTGGGTGAGCTTCCAAGCCTCTCTCTGTTCCTCCCTGTCCTCCTCCACCACTGCTTACACTGCCTACACCTGTGCTGGGATTGCTTGGGGTACCATTGGTTGTGGCGTTGGAAGTGGCGTTGGTCAGGGTTGTCTGTCAGAGGTGAGAGAAAACATAATACAAAACTGATGTTTTCATAGATGGAGCAGCTTCGAAACATGCTCAAGTTAAGAGACTTAGGGTGGTATTATTAAACTTCTTTGACGCAAAAGTTCACTTCATCGTTCAGTTCATATTATTTTGCAATGTGAATTTGCGATGAAACACCTTTTCGTCGAAGAGGAAGTTTAATAATAACACCCTTAAAGTCCTCAGAAACCGAGTTGCTGCACTGCACAAAACCAGACACGTCCCTATAATGTATATACAAAAGTAAAGAGGTCTGTAGTATACTAACCTTGGGGTGGTCAGGGCGTGGGGGAGGCTCATGGTGGTGGGGCTGAGATGTGGTGTGGGCAGGCAGTGGCTCAGTGTGTGAAGGTAAGTTAGGTGACCACAACTCAATCAGCTTCTGCCGGCCAGCTGGACCCATGCGACTCAACTCAGTCTTAAGAAGGGCTTGTGCTGCCTCTCTCACCTACAGAGGACATGGAAAAGCCAGGATCACACATCATTAATCAAATACAACCTAAAAGATTTAACACACATCAATGATCACACAGAAAAGGAACAACACATTGTATGATGCAAACACTATATATATAAATAAGTACAGATTTTTTACTCCATTCACTGATAAGAGAATTCAGAGAAAGAAAAAGTATATGGAAGACATTCTACCACAGTTAAAACAAACAGAACCATTATTAAAAGCAGGAAACTGAGAGGAAAAACTCACCTCCTGACAGCGATCCTGCCACCTGCGTGCGAGAATCTCAACCATGGGAGGCTGGTAGGCGGGGGCACCGGCAGCCAACACACAGTCAGGAAGGAGAACTGTGTGTAGAGCCGTCAGTGTAGACCATCCCTGCTTGATGACTGACTGCTGACGTGAGAACTCATCCTCCTGCTGCTGACCTGCCTGACTGCTGCCCTTTGAACTCTGACTGTAGGAGGCAAATACAGATGATCTTTGTAGACAAGTGAGGATGGGAAATTTTAAATATATAATCAACAAAATTATGTGTGCTAATAATGTACAGTTGGCAACAGGGTTTCTTACACAGGCTATATGGAAAGAGAGGTAATTATTGTGGAAGTACTGCAATGAATGGTCTACCAAGTGACTCGGTGATTAGCAAAACAACAAATATAATAATAATGTTGTATTGCAGTTATATAGTCTTACATTTTCTATATGTTGTAAACCCTCAAAAACAACAGCGTGTGTACCAATTCTTGTGGCCAATAGTACATAGTAATGAGAAGGTACAATCAACAAAATAATACTGTAACCCTGGATTCTGGTACATACATTTACATGAAATAAATTACAGTACCCAAATACTGATCTGTTATATACTGGGTTGATATCTTTTACCATAGAATATCTTGTACTGTACTATATTCTGTGAAGTGCTTAATGTTCCCGATAACATACCATTTTATTATTAATAGCAAATATTGGCCTGACATAAAGTGCAATTGTTATGTTACTCTGCTTCGTCTTGTGTTTGAGAATTTGCTTAAGGAGTAACTAGTAGTGTTATAAATTAAGGGGAGACTCTTTTGTTGGTGAATTTGAAGGTCTGTGTTTTCTCCAAACTATGCCACAAAACAGATCCCTTATTAGTACTATTGAAGAGATCTATTTTCTGGCATAGTCAGGAAGAATCAATAGTCCTCCAAGTCACTAACAAGAGAATCTCCCCTTAATGCTTCCACTTTGACTCCCTCCCACAATTTCTCAGTGCCTCTGCTACATACATGTGTTCTTGCGTCTCCTCTCCTGCTCAGGGATAAGTGTGGCAGCATTCATGTCCTGGAGGGTGTTGGCGACGGACACTAGAGCCAGGAGATGATGTGTGGTGAGAGCAGGGGACACCTCCCAGTGACCTCGAGCTGTGAACACCTACACCACACACAGAAAAACAACATGAGCAGATGAACAACGAGTAGAATTGGTTATCTCTCTCCCTCTTTCTCTCTCTTTTTTTTTCTTTTTTTTAATGCAAAGAGAAGTACCTCAAGATACCTACATACATACTACTGAAATTCTTTACTCTACCAAAGTAAAATAAGAATTAAACCAATGTCTAAAAAATAATATACAGCATCTGGACACACTGTACTGTACTAAACAACCTGGAGATGATGAACACGTGGGAAATACAGTATCTTACTTAGGAGGATAATAATAATTGTACTGTATTGTTTTGTTTTGTATCTTACTGTACTGTATAGACTCTTTATATCATGGTTATCCCAGTGTTCCGGAGGCCTGCCAGCGAGTTAGGACCTACCTGTGTGCGGTGTTCGAGTCGGACCATCTCTGGGGGCAACTCTGCAGCCAGGTCAGGGGGCAGGTTAATGTTGGGCATGTCCGCCTCTCTCACCGGGTGCCACGTGGGCATAAACAGCGACATGTATCCTGCAACACACACACACACACACACATATACCTTAGGATTTATATATTTTTGGGGGGTGCGGGAGTAGGGGGACAGGCTTGGGGGGTTTAGGGGGGTGCAGAGTAGGGACAGGCTTGGGGGGATTTAGGGGGTGCAGGAGTAGGGGACAGGCTTGGGGGGTGCAGGAGTAGGGGACAGGCTTGGGGGGGATTTAGGGAGGTGCAGGAGTAGGGGACAGGCTTGGGGGGTTTTGGGGGGTGCGGGAGTAGGGGGACAGGCTTGGAGGGGGTTTAGGGGGTGCAGGAGTAGGGGACAGGCTTGGGGGGTGCGGGAGTAGGGGGACAGGCTTGGGGGGGGGGGGTTAGGGGGGTGCGGGAATAGGGACAGGCTTTCTACCCACCCCAAGCTTGTCCCCCTATTCCAGCACCCCCCAA
>JAWQEG010000121.1:0-2500 GCA_033782935.1 Petrolisthes cinctipes | reverse complement strand
GGAGAGGGGAGGGGAGGGAAGAGGTAAGACGAGAGGAAGAGGAGAGGGGAGGGGAGAGGTAGAGATCGAGAGGGTGTGGTCCCAACGTTACATAACTCATTTCTTTCCCACACACACACACACACATATTATTATTATTTCCACCCTTACATTCCTCACTCCCTCATCTTCCCTCACTAATAATACAACGTCCATCCTTGTCATCGCATCTTTTCTGTTATATAATCATAGTTTCATTTTACCTTCTGTTTTCTTTAGGCTTGTCATCTCATTTTTTTTTTGTTACGGGAGTAGGGGACATGCTTGGGGGGGAGGGGTCTGGGGGGGTCGGGGGGGTTTTGCGGGAGTAAGGGGACAGGCTTGGGGTCGAGGGGTGGTGGGGTGGTTAGGGGTGTGTGGGAATAGGGGACAGGCTTTCTACACACCCCAAGCCTGTCCCCCTATTACCGCACCCCCACCAAACCCCACCCAAGCCTGTCCCCCCTATTTCCGCACCCTCCACCAACCCCACCCAAGCCTGTCCCCCCTATTCCGCACCCCCCAAACCCCACCCAAGCCTGTCCCCCCTATTACCGCACCCCCCACCAAACCCCACCCAAGCCTGTCCCCCCTATTCCGCACCCCCTAAAATTATCATAGTTTCATTCTTCCTTTTATATTTTCTTTAGGCTTGTTGGGTGTAGGTGAGGATGGAAGGTTTATATTTCTTTAGGCTTGTTGGGTATAGGTGATTTTCTTTAGGCTTGCAGGGTATAGGTGAGGATGGAAGGTTTATAATAGCATGTAATTTAAGGCAGGCATATTATAATGATCGAGTATGTAAGTGTATATTATTAATTAAATTATGTTGTTGATTGGGGTTTGTTTTTAGGTTCGTTTTTTTGTGGCGCCAATATTTTTTTTTTTTTTTTTTTTTTTTTTTGTAGTTTCAACCTCGAGCTCGCCGCATTTCATTCCTTTTTTTACTATATATCCTCCTCTCCCTCTATGCTTCCTGTCTTCCCTCCCGCCCTTTTTCTACACCTCTCACTCTTCCCGCCATTTTTCCACACGCCTCTCACTCTTCCCGCCATTTTTCCACACACCTCTCACTCTTCCCGCCATTTTACCACACACCTCTCACTTTTCCCGCCCTTTTCCTAAACCTCTCATTTTCCCGCCATTTTTCCACACTTTTTTTCCCGCCCTTTTCCACACACCTCTCACTTTTCCCGCCATTTTCCACACACCTCTCATTTTACCCGCCTTTTTTCCACACCTCTCACTTTTCCTACACATATACCTCTCATTTTTTTTTCCCGCCCCTGGTGTGACTCATCATCCTTGTTCCCGTACCCACCCACACCCACTTTACCCACGCCACGCCAAGCCCCACCCACACCCACTTTACCCACGCCCAAGCCAAGCCTCACCCAGCGACGCTAACTTAAACCTCTGCCCACCCACACACACGCTGAAGGTCTCTCTCTCGCTACCACAGTATAATATTAAAAGGGGGTGCGGAAATAGGGGGATAGGCTTGGGGGGGTGCGGGTTTGGGGGGGGCGCGGGAGTAGGGGATAGGCTGGGAGGGGTTGGGGGGGGTTAGGGGGTGTGGGAATAGGGGACAGGCATGGTGGGGGGTGCGGGTTTTTTGGGGGAGTCGGGGGGGGGGGGTGCTTGAGTAGGGGACAGGCTTGGGGGGGTTAGGGGTGTGTGGGAATAGGGGACAGTGTGGTTGATTGGGGAGGATCAAAACAAACTAAAGCCACTGTGAGAGAGAGAGAGAGAGAGGAGAGAGAGAGAGAGAGAGAGAGAGAGAGACTAGTTTATTATCCTCCCTAATCAACCACACTTTGTCAGTCTTAATTAATTATATCCAACAAACTCGTTATCATATCCATAAAATCTGTCAGGTAGTTAGTTCCATTATTACGATAGTTTGATAGTGGAGTCATCAAATTCATTCAATAATTCACTCAGGAGTAATTTACACAGTTCAGTTCAGTTTCGTTTGGGTGCTTACAAACCACTGTGGAATCGGCACTTATTCAGTTTGAATCATTATCACTTCAACAAACAAAATAATCTCTGGATTCCAATTCACGTCCAGGAAAACAATTAAATGCTGCTTCTCTGTTTAAAAAAAAAAAAAAAAAAAAAAAAAAAAAAAAAAAAAAAAATTGATATATAATTGGGTTTTATAATGCGGGACATTAGGAGCTTGACTCAATCCTGTAAAGATACAAATAGGTAGGTAAGACCACATGACATAAAGAAACTGGTAATGTTTGATAAATACTCGTGATGTAGAAAATATTATTAAATAGTCCAAGTTTTAGTACGATATCAAATTACAGCATCATTCGAGGTGAATGTGACTATTTATTTATTTATCTATATTTCTATTTATCTATTATTTATCTATTTCTACTATCTATCTATTTATTTGTCTGTCAGACTGGTAGTGGCAGTGTTTTATAACCAACCAACCAACCAACTAACCAATCAACAAACGTAT